>QGSO01000455.1:71843-308106 GCA_011037825.1 Carya cathayensis | reverse complement strand
GGGAAGAGAATGGCGGACACCTCCACCGGACGGCGGAGAAACGGGCGGTCAAAGGGGCGGCGACGGTAAGGAGAAATGGGGAAGGGAAGAGCATGGGGAGAGAGAGAAAGAGAGGAAAGAGAGAGAAGAAAAAGGAAAAAGGAAAAAGTGAAGGAAAAAGGGTAGGGGCCTAGGTAATTAACTTCAATCCTACGTTTCGGGATCCTCAAATAAACCAACGATGAGTTAAAACACTGATTTGAAAACGCGTAAGTGTTTTATTTTAAATAAAACACTTAAATAAAACACTACGAGTAATTAAGGTAGAATATCATTTTATAAACTAAAGTTTATAAAATAATATTTCCTCATCATTATTTAAAATGATAAAGTACCGTTAATTAATCGAAGAAGATAAAATCATTTAAATTAATAAAACACTTAATTACAACACTGAGAGGAATTAAGATAGAATATTATTTTATAAACTAAAGTTTATAAAATAATATTTCTTCATCATTATTAAAATGATAAAGTATCTTTAATAACTCAAAGCGGATAAAACCATTTAATTTAAATAAGAGTTTTCAACGTAAAAATAAACCTCTTAATATCTTAAAACAACTAAAATATTTAATCTAAGTAATTATCCACAATTATAATATTTTCAAAGCTCATTAAATTATTATAATTGTGCTACTTTAAAAAAAAAAACAAACTTATCTAATACTTTGAAATTTGGTAGATAAGATCCGGAATACACCATCGAGGTACAACGCTTAGGATAAATCTGTTCATGATTTTACAGTTGTCGGTGAAGAACAAAGTAACGTGATTTACGAAAAAAGATAATTATGCATGTGATTTCGGGTGAGGGTAGAGACGATAGAGATAGTGACTGCTGTCGGGAAAGAATCCAAAACTGATTGCCGTGCTATCTAATATGTGCGAAAAAGAAAGAGAAGGGTGAGGAGATAAGACTAAATTTTAGCGAGCTGTTACAATGAATGTCTGTGATAAGATTATGTATAATTGTTATGAAAATTCCTTAATGCAAAGTTGGGTTTTGAGAGGTCTTGATAAGATCATGTGTACTTTGTTAAAGCCTAAAAGATAATAATTCATGAGTCATGTTTGTGAGATGGGTTTTCCTTTGGCCATGGCAGAGCTAAGTTTCAAGCTGTGGGTATATTTTTAACAAGATCTTTTGCTTGGATGCAGATCGTAACATGCTGTATTTCTTGTTACAGTGCATTCTAGCATAATGATAACTCTTTTATTAGGAGAAATTTGGAATTATACAAGGGAAATTTTTTTTATTCATTTATTCACCAATTTGAAGAACTTAATAATCTTACTTTCCTATTTGAACACTCCAAAACATCTCCTCAATTTCCTGTGATAAGATATATATATATATATATATATATATATATATATATATATTTATATATATATTGCAAAAGAAATTGAGACTGCTCTCTAACAATTGGCCATACTTAATTTCTTTTCTTTGCTGCAATTTTGGGAAAAACTAAAGACTTCTAAGGAGTGATATCAGAAGCTAATGAAAGGCTTCAACTCGGTGCAAAGGTTGTGTTTTGATCTCTACCCAAGCTGTATTGTTGAATTAGTTTTCGATGATTCGGGGTTCTTAACTTTTGTGTATTGCTAAAATGAAGGACAATTTTGAGATCATGATATTGAAATTGTCACCGGAAATGATGCTACAGTTATTGAAATAGTAATGGGCCTCTCTCTCTCTCTCTCTCTCTCTCTCTCTCTCTCTCTCATGCATAACTTTTTTGTGAGTGCACCTCAATGACAGGATTTGATGCTTGATGTTGGAAAATTGAAATCGACTACTCTAGGAGTGCGTGAAGCATCATAATTCTAGTTATTTTCCCACATGATTACTGGCTTGTCAACAAAAAATATTTGTTCATGGTTTGCTTAAAACATTTTAACTTTGATTTTTCCCTCGTTACATTTGCTATAATTTTCCCCTTAAAGAATGTTGGCTTGTATCCTACTAATTATTATATAACCTTCTCACGTATGGTACTCAATCAAGTCTTTTGTTTCAGTATGTTGGTGTGTCCTGCCCAGTACAATAAACAGATTCTAGCTAATACGTCTAAAGGCTAACATGATATTTATGTTGAGTGATACAGTTTTAAGTAGTGCAAACCTCATGCATTATTTAAAAAAAAACAAAAAAACTAGTATAGCCTATTATTAAAAGTAGGTTTTTTGGTGTGGGTTTAAGATTTGCTCCATTTTTTTTAAAGAGGGTGCATGAGATTTGCCCACCCTAAAATCATGTGAAAATAATATTCCATTTATGTTTCCTGATTTTAGATTTTTCCTACCAAGATGACTTTTTGTTGGATGGAATACAAAAAATGGGACTTGAAGACTTCTAGATCTAGAGTCGCCTCAACACATTCTGCTTATAACCCAAAATAATCAAAATAATCATGTGAAAGGAAAAATGTTGGGAGAAGAATTTGGGATTTGTGAAATGGTTCCAAATCCAAAATTCTCATGGCTAGGCATGTCGCTACAACTTTTTTTCTTTTTCCACAAACAAGCTTGGTTTGATAACACAAGCTTGTTCTCACTATGCTTTGTCGTGGGAAAAGAACACGTGACAATTCGGCCATCATGATGTGACTCGAGGTTTGTGGTTTTTTGGTGGATTGTGACAATCCTATAGCCATGGCAGTGTGTAGAGAGGCAGATAAGATCAATTCTAATGTGTAGTGTGGGGAGTTTTAGGGGTGATCTTTACAACAAGTGGTTTTGTTATGATCCTGGTTTTATGCCAAAAAGTTCCGTTTTTGGGAAGGTGTTTACAGATGGCTTTTTAGTCGATGCATATGAATGAAGGGTATCCACGAGTTCTTTTCCTTAAACCTGGTTTTTTCTCTCGGATCAAGTGATGACTTTCCTAATGCTGGCCATGTCATTATCCTGAGTATTTTGCCTAAGTTTTGTCGACTGTTGTTATTATGTATGTTGGAGCTTTTATTGTACTAAATAATTTTTGTGTGAATTGATAACATATTTATTTTATGCAGGTTCCACAAATGGATGAGATATTGTTTTCACTTGGTGTACACCACTGATGACACATGAATTGATATCACGAGCATGCATGTAGAAGAGTAAGAGATTGGTTCTAGCAAAGTAATTACTCTAAACTAATAGAGTAAGTTACCAACTTTGCTATTGTTCCTCAGTTTGCCATCTCTGAAATGCATTATAGACTTTTATTAGCTACTTGATAACTGGTTGCTAGATATGAGGTGTACACTTTAATTGGGTTTGGTCATTATATAAATAACTATATATAGTTGTATTGAATTTGGGTTAACCAAAGGGTTTGTATTCATAAGGATTTATGGATATTTCATTGCAGTTTGGTTTATGTAATTAATGAAGATAGAAGAGTATGCTATGCCTTTATACATGTTTGTATTAAAAAATACTGGTCAACAAACAAGGTAAATGTAGGAAAAATGTATGGTAGAAAGCACTACTTTAAAGTCTTTTGGGTATGATGGATTTGTATGAAAAATCTGGTCATTATTATGAGCCAGGAGTCTGGTTATTATATAAATAAAAATAAACGTTTTAATAGTGGTTGGAGTATGTTTAAAACGTGCTTCATGGTGCACTTAGATAGATGTAAAAGATGGTCCAATTATTCGTTCTAGAATTAGCTTCCCATGGAGTTCATTAGCAGTTTTAGTGACACAAATACTATCTGTTTTGAGTTTTGCTTATTGTGTATTTGTATGTTTGATGAGATAAATTCCACTGGAGTCATTACTTATAAAAAATAAATTAATTACAATCATGATATCATGGTTTCTAGTATACTTGTCGCACAATAGATCCTAAGGTGATGTTGTAAACCACACCTTAGGACAAGGTTAAAAAAAAAAGTGTTCTTATATGGTTAACATGTGTAGCGGGCTTAACAGCAAGATGTATTGATTGATGTATTAATATGGTTTTTTGTTAAACTGGTGGATTGTTAAACTGTGATTTGATATGGTTTTCAGGTACTTAACAACATGATGATGGACGTCTAGATGAAGAGCTTTATTTGCCCAAAGTTTTACTAGGAAGATGAACTGGAACTGGATCTTGTGAATCCCTCATGTCGTCTAGAACCCCAAATATTATGTATACATGGATTTTATTAAGCATTTTCGGTTGTATTAGTTGATTACACTGCTGTGACTTGGGAAAATGTAGGTTTCCCTCTTTAACTCCCTACTTTACAAACACTGATGTGCCTCCAACCATGGGTTGATGTACTTCAATATTGGAATGATGTTTTTCAAAGTGTATATATATATATATGTATGGGTTCAACCAGAGAATTTGGATCCAAGTACTTGGCATTAGTTATGATATCCAATTTTTGCATGTATTTTTATTGAATGATTTTTAAAAATTATTATAATTAGTGGTTTCTTTGTTTTAAATTAAAGGTGATTTTTGCGGTATTATTTTATAATTTTTAAGTTGTAAAATTATTTTAATATGCTTTCTTGTTATTTATTATTGTTTTGTATTTAAATTGCTTTTTAATTTAAATTACTTTATTTTTGGGCTTTAAAATTATTGTGTTTTTAGATTTTATTATTTTATTTTATTTAATTACTGTGTTTGAATTATTTTATTTAACTTACTGTTTTGAGAATAATTTTCGTTGGATCGGTTTCGTAACCCAAGTTGTGAGAGTTTGAGCTCATTTCTTTCCTTCCCTTTTTCTTTTTTCCCTTTTTCTTTTTCTCTTCTTTTTCTTTTCTCTTTTGTTTCTTCTTTCTTTTCTCCCCTGCTTCTCTCCCGTGCGCACAACGTCCCTCTCTCCCTCTCCTCGCCGTTTCTTTCGTTCAGCTCTAGCACCGCCGTGTGCCTCACCACCCACCCCACTTGCTTCCCCTCCGGCCGGTGAACATTCCCCTCCGTTTCCAGCCCCTCCCATGCCGCCGATAGCCACCACAAGCCCCTCCAAGCCATTGTGTCCATTTGCTCTAGTGCCGCCGTTTATTCACTATTTCATCATCGATCTCTTACCGACCTAACCCACCCATTTCTAGTTCTGATCCTTCGCTGGAGCAACTACCACGAGCTAAAATCTGATTGGGCCATTTTTGACTTCCACTACCATTTTCGCATCCACCCACGGCCAACCACCACTTCCATTAGCTTCACCAACATCTCTCAGCACTTCCCTATCAATTTCAAGTCTTAGTTTGTCTTCATTCAAACGTGGGTATTATGATACTACAGCCTTAGTGCGATTTGCACTGTTACGTTGGCTTGCTGCCGCTTTTTGCACCTCCGTGATCCTCTAAAAAATATTTTATAGCGCCGTAAATATTTTCCAAACTTCCTTCAAAATTTGAATATATTTTTGTTTTAACAATACGTTGTGATTTTGTTGGTTGTGCCCGATTGAGTCCGAGGAGTCGGAGGTCAGATGGATTTGAGGATGGAGTTATTTATGTTTGGATGATGTTGGGTTTATTGGATAATTTGACTTTTCATTTGCATTGCATGGTGCATGCATGTACATGTGTTGGAAAATGAAAACTAGGTTTTCGTGTAATTGCATGCATGTTCATGTGCATATTTGGAAACTGGGCTTTTATACGAGAATGGATTTTAGATGTGTTTGAAATGAACTGATTGAACGGTTTGATAGAGAGTTACTATAGGAATGGTGGTAAGCATGGATGGTAGTAGAGTCCCTCCTGTGATTCCCGCCTACAGACGGAGTTGTAGAGATGGTGGTAGAGTCCCGCCTGTGATTCCCGCCTACCGTGCTATGATAGTTAGTTATTGGACCATTTTATAGAAAAATGGTGAGATTGGATTTTTGGGCCATTATTTGGGATAATGGCAAGGAAATGTTTTAAAGGAAATATTGTAGGCCAAAAATGGGATTTTTGGCGTGCGTTGGAAAATGATTATTTTCTAAAAATGTTTATTTTTGGATCTCATGCATATGGCATCACATTCATGCATATTCTTATGGCTTTAATGTATTTTCATTTTGTGGGTTGCTTGGATTATTACTTACATGCGGTACCGTCTTTGGTACCGTAGATTTTAATACAGTTGACGAGGAGGCTGAGCCCAAGAAGGCATATTATTTGGATTTCTTATTGGAGTTTTGCTTGTATTATTTGGAAATTATTTCCTTGCCTTTAAATTATGTGTTTTGATTTTATGATATTACTGGAAATTTGTAATATTTTGATACGCTTGTATTTAAGCGAGTTTGTCTTTTAAACAAATTCTAGTACTTAGTAGATTGATTTTTATTATCTGCTGCATTGTTTTATTGTACACGTGTTGCATGTACACATACTTGGCACTTAGTGATGGGATGCGTGACCTGTGTTGTCATCATCCCGACACCTTGATTCCCGTGTTTCTATACGTAGGAGTTGGAAGCGTCACATTAGTTATGTTATATATATATATATCTGATGGCAGATTCAATAATAGCCTACATATCTAGCATTTTGATATAAGCATAATATTGTGAGAATAGACCATTTTAGAAGAGTAAGAAATGGTCACTTCTAAAATGGTAAAAAAAGCCTACATTGAGCTACAGTATTTGCCACAAATAAACAAGTGACAAAAACTCTACTCTAACTAACTCACATTGAGAAACTGTATTCCAACTAAGCCACCAAATGGAAGGGTGGCAAAATATCAATTTCAAAAAAAATTTCTAAGTGGCCAAAATTTTTTTCCCACAAACAAATATCATGAACATACTCTTTACTGACAAAATCAAATAGTCCGAAAAATTATATTTCCAACTTTTACTCACGATTGGCAATGATGTGGATAGTATGTATTGCCATGAAATAGTGTCATGCAAAATACTCTTTACCCACAAGGTCATTAGGTTTGAAATAGTGTATTTTTGTCCATTATTGAAGAGAGCCTTTGGTCGGGAAAGATGTATTTCCACGAAATACATTCATGAAAAATATAAATTTCACTAGCATATTTCGTGGCAAAACTAGTATTTCCAATCAACACAAGCTGATTTGAGTAACCATTTGCCATTGAATTCATTGGCTTTCTCCACGATCTAGTTGGTGGGAAAACATTACAATTTGTCACTAGTTCACGAATTAGTGGGAAAAAAAACTTAGTGTTGCAAACTTTAAGTCACTAGTCTCTCACAGATAGATTTAGTGGAAAAATGGCATTTCCCACTATGACTATAGTTTTTCCGAATAAATACCCTTACGGCAAAAACCAACAAATGTTGTAGTGTGATGGAGAAGTTGGAGATGATTGTGGACTAGCAATAGGAGATAAATTTTGTGGAGCTTCAAGAACATCTTCAATTTCATCTTTTTGATTCTCAAGTTCTTCATTGAAGGTAGTAACTTGATCTTGAACTTTCTTTTCTTTCCAATCCCTAGAGGCCTTCTCATTAAAAAATCACATCTCAACAAATAATAAACTTATTTTTCTTCAAATAAAAGAGTCTATCGCCCTTCGATTTTGAGCTATTACCCACAAAGATGCATTTTCACTAGCTTCATTAAGCTAGTGCCTTACCTCTTTTGGAATATGATAAAAGAAAATTAGAACAAAATACCTTCAAGTGATCCACAGATGATTTTCATCTACACCAAACCTCAAATGGAGTTTTATTTTCTACCAATGTATATACCGCCTCACTCCAAAAGGACTTAGGTAACATTTTCTCTTGAATCATAGACTTTGTCATCTCAATAATGATTATTTTCTTTCTTTGCGCCACTCCATTTTATCGTGGAGTGTATCCAACCATTAAATTGTTTCTCTATACCAATATCTTTACAAACTTCTCAAATTCATGGGACTTGTAGAAAACATCTGAATTTTTCTTTAAGAAATACACCATGTCATTCTTGTAAAATCATAAATGAAAATTATAAAATAATTCTTACCTACACGAATTGGTGTTGACATAGGCCCACACACATCAGTATGGACAAGCTCCAATGGTGCTTTGGCTCTCCATGCTTTCTACTTGGGAAATGACTCTTGGTGGTGCTTGCCAAGTTCACAACCTTCACAAACCTATTATACACTATGTTCTTTTGTTGGAGAGTCTTCAAGTTTTGAAAATTCGAGTGCCCAAGTCTTTTATGACAAAGCCATGACTCATCAACGTACCACATCCGTCTTTAAGGCCATATTTTTTGAATCTGGGAAAGTGAAAGAAAAGCTTCTGTTATTCTCCATCTTGATTGTTGTCACAACTTTTCTTCTCCCCATTTGTCATAAATCTTGCAAAGATTTCATTCAAGGTGAAGAGAGTACTCATACTCTACAATTTTCCGAACACTTAATAAGTTTTGCTCCAAATCTGAAACTAGTAATACATCCCGAATGTACCCTGTGTCATTCTTTATCTCTACGGAAATTGTACATTTTCCCTTTGTGAGGACTAAGGAACCATTTCACATCTTGACTTGGGAATTTGATGAAGTATCAATCTCCACAAACATACTTTCATTTATGGTCATATGAATGCTACACCCACTATCAAGAAACCACATATTAATCTATTGTTCCTCAATGCAGCTCGACAAGTATAAAACAAGTTTGCTTCACTTTCTTGCTCTTCGGAAAAATTTGCTTGCTCATTATTTTTTAACCAATGATCTTTAATTTTAATATTCCCAAACATTTTACAATTGTGGTATTGATGTTTTCCCTGGAACCAATAGTATTTATCAACATGACTACTTCTTTTACAAATCTCACATTTTTATCAAGTGGACTCCATATTTCCACTTCTCTCAAAATTATTCATTCATCGTCCTCTTCCCTCTATCATATCTTCCACCTCTAGAAGAATCAGTTTTAAATGAGTCACTAATTTCTTGACCTTTTGAATTAACATTGAGCTTAGATTGAAATGCACTTTCAGTTGATTTTTTGTAGTACCTACTCAACCTTTGCATAAATGTTTTAATTGAACCCATCAACTCTTCAATACTCAACTTTTCAATTTCTTTAGTTTCTTCAATAAGGACGACAATGAGATCAAACTTCTCCGGCAAACTAATTAATATTCAACAATTCTTTGATTTGGAATATTTTCTGCATATGTTTTCATTTGATTCACAACTTCAATAAGTCTAGAAAAGTAGTCTTTCAACAACTCTTATTTTTTCATCTTTATATTTTCAAAATCTCTTCTCAAGGATTGAAGTTTTATAGTTCTTACATTCAATGTGGCTCTATATTCATTTGAAGAATCTCCTAAGCCTCATTTGCTTTGATTGTATTAATAATCCTTGGGAAAGCTGTGCCGGCAACACTTTGTTGAATCAATGTTAAGGCTTTTGCATTTTTCTTCCTATGCACCTTCAATTGTTGGTTTTGAGCATCCATTAAAGTTATGTCATCCACTAGGTCTTCATTCCCATCTTCTACATACTCCCAAAGATGGCATGAAAGAAAAATAGTTCTCATCTTCACATTTCAAAAATCACAATTTTCTCCATTGAAAAGAGGAAATGGTGGTTGTTGGGCTCCCATTTGATTCCTTTTACTAGCCATTGTTGTTGTCTTCTTCAGAGTTTATTTTCCCACCACAACTCTACACTCGCAACCATTTTTTTATTCAATCTTGATAACACTATGTTGGCATTTGAAATGAGATAGAGAGAGATTTTTGTCTAAGAAAATTTTTGTCTAACACACGGAAGATATACTCTCATTCAAAGAAGAAGGGAGATTTCATGCATCTCCCCTCTAGCTAGCCAACCTAGAATCTTCCATATTTAATGAATTACAGTAATTAGCACTTAAAATGACTCCAGAACAACATTACACTTTTTCACATTAACCCAACTACATAAACATGTAATAAAATGACTAAAATGGACGCAACAATGGCATTAATTTATTCTAACACGTGTTGGGCACGAAGATAGCCTAACAACTAGATTTCTAGAATGATCAAAGAATCAGAAAGCTGGCTGGCCAGATTGTTTTGTGAGATAAATGGAAATTTATGGCATTTCTTGATTCTCATCAACCAAACAAGCCCAAGGGATCATATCCACCTCATTGTATTGTTGGCATGGACGAGTCAAATTTGGTTCCTAGTATTTTCTTCTACTATTTCTTTTATAATTTCTCATCTATTTTTGTTCCTTGTATGTGTAGTGCGTAAATGAAACAAGACAAATCTTTGCATTTGAAATGATTGTTCTGTTTTTAGTAGTGTTCAAACTGTTTAGATTTCGGTTTCCATAGAAGACAGTTTTTATCAGTGATGAATGTGGCGCATATAATTTGAGATAATACTGCAACTGATCCAAATATGCGTTTGCGTTTGCATTGGTTTTGAAATGTGTAAGCAATACTTGATGAAACTTTCATGTTGGTGTGGTGTAATATATATTTAGATTTACATCAGGTTTAGATTATAGTTCTATGTTATTGTGTTACATGCATGCAGGAGTTCATGCATCATGACAAAAGAAAGAGGAGCAAAAATAGCAAGTGAAGTGTCATTTGATGCACCAAAGAGCTTGGATGTTGCATTACTGAACTAAATCTTGTGTCAAATATATACGGGTACATGGAGCCTTGGTGTATTTACACTTCTGAATACAGATGTGTATTAAGGCATCTGTCTGGCTCAGAGCCATTTTCTTTGCAATACTACTACTAAGAAGGTCAGATCCCGTACCTTTTGCTCTTGCCCTTCTCTTCCAATTGCCTCTTGCCTAATCCTTTCTTGTCAGCTCATGGTGGCCTTGAACTCAATCCTTGACCACTGACAAGAACTCGATCAAATGAAGAAAGAACTTGAAAATAGAGAAAAGAAAGGAATTCTGAATTGTATTGATGAAAAGAAGTAGTGATTTACAAGTCTGCTATTACACTTTATTTATACAGAAAATGTAAAGCAACAGAATTAACTAACTATATTGTATTGACTATTTTAGCCTTTTCTACTTTGGATTTTAATTCCATATTATCTATATGTGATGCAATACTCCAACACCCCCCCTCAAGATGGACATGAATGTTAATAATGTTCATCTTGCGAAGAGTATGGTGAAAAGGCAATGATCCAAGTGGCTTTGTGAAAATATCTGCCAATTGTAGCCAAGAGGGAATATAGAACAACTTGATGAGCTTTTCCTGTAGCTTCTCTCGAACTAAATGGCAATCAATTTGTATGTGTTTGGTCCTTTCATGTTGTACTGGGTTTTTGGCAATGGACATAGCAGATTTGCTGTCTGTATATAAAAGAGTTGGTTGAGAGTGATCAATCTGTAAGTCTTGTAGTGCATAGATTAACCACTGTATTTCACAAGTTGTAGTTGCAAGAGCCCTGTACTCAGCCTCAGCAGAGGATCAACTAATAGTGGCCTGGTTTTTAGACTTCCATGAGATCAAAGAATTTCCCAAGAACACTGCAAAACCTATTATGCTTTTCCTAGTATCAATGCAGCCTGCCCAGTCACTATCTGAGAAGGCTTTCAACTGAAGTTCTGAAGATGAAGAGAAGAGTAAACCTTGTCTAGGTGTAGCCTTTAAGTATCTAAGTACCCTCATTGCTGCTTTGTGGTGATTGATTGTCGGTTTAGCTAGAAATTGGCTCAAAACTTGGACAGAGTATGCAATATCTGGTCTGGTGATTGTTAAGTATAATAATCTGCCAACCAGTTTTCTATAAGCTGATGGATCTTCATATGGTTCTGAATCATCAATAGCCAATTTGAGTTTAGATTCCATAGGAAATGCTGCAGGTTTGGAACCAATGAGGCTAGTATCTTGTAGAATGTCCAGTGCATATTTTCGTTGGCAAAGAGAAATCCCAGTGTGAGATCTTGCTACCTCTAATCCAAGAAAATATTTCAATGGCCCCAAGTCTTTAATTGTAAATTGATCATCCAAAAATTTCTTCAATAGTTCAATATCTTGTAAACTATCACTGGCTAATAATACATCATCGACATATACTATCAATGCCATAAATGATGTTGCTGATTTTTTTATGAATAATGAACAATCAGATCTACCTTGAGAGAAACCATAGTTGATGAGAGAGTTAGATAGTTTTTCAAACCACTGTCTAGAGGCCTGTTTAAGACCATAAAGACTTTTTAAAAGTCTACAAACTTTGTTGTTCTAATTTGGTAGACCAGGAGGCAAATCCATGTAAACCTCTTCATGTAATTCACCATGTAAAAACGCATTGTTCACATCTAATTGGTAAATATGCCAATTCTTAATTGCAAGAACAGTAAGTAGAAGTCTAATAGAAGTAATCTTAGCAACAGGTGATAAAGTGTCAAAGAAATCCAGGCCTTCTTGTTGAGTGTAACCTTTTGCCACTAATCTTGCCTTATGTCTCTCTATAGTTCCATCAGCTTTGTATTTGATTCTAAACACTCATTTGCAACCAATGGTTTGTTTATGTTTAGGTAAAGTAACAAGCTCCCATGTTTTGTTTAATTCTAAAGCATTAAGTTCATTTTGCATAGCTTTTTGCCATTCTGGAAATTTAGCAGCTTGTTTATATGTTTTGGGCTCTAATGAAGTTGTGATAGAAGCAAGGAAGGCTTTATGAGATGATGAGAGTCTATTTGTAGAAAGGAAAGGAGAAATAGAGTAGAAATTACCTTGTCTAGAACCATCAGCAGAAGAAATTGAAGGAGTTGCATTTGAAGAAACTTGACTGCAATAATAATCCTGCAAAAAATGAGGTGCTTGTCTAAGTCGAGTGGATTTTCTGAGTTGTTGAGGATTATTTGAAATATGATTGTTCTGAGGTATAGGAGAATTTTGATGATCATCATTATGATCATCATTAATATGTAGATTATCTGTATTTGAAGTTGATAATACATGTGGATTAGCAACTGGATTACTATGGAAAATATCATAACTGTATGAATTTTCTGATGGAGGAAATAGAAAGGTGTGGTTCTGAGGATCAGATGGTACAACTGTAAAAGGAAGAATGTTTTCATGAAATATAACATTTCTAGAGATAAAGACTTTCTTGGTATGGAGATCCATTATTTTGTAGCCTTTTATATCAGAGGGATACCCAAGAAATATGCACTTGATAGCCCTAGGATCAAATTTTTGTCTATGATGTTGAAGTGTTGAAGCAAAGCAAAGACAACCAAATACTTTTAGACGAGCAAGTTTTGGTGTTTTATTAAAAAGCATTTCATAGGGAGTTTTGTTTTTAATAAGAGGAGTAGGGATCCTATTAATAATATGAGCTGCTGTGAGAACACAGTCACTCTAAAAAGATAATGGAATATTTGCTTGAAACATTAAAGCCCTAGCTATACTAAGCAAATGTTGATGTTTTCTTTCTACTATGTCATTTTGCTGTGGGGTTTCTACACAACTCCTTTGGTGTAAAATACCATTTTCATGATAGAAACTTGTGAGTAGGAACTCAGGTCCATTCTCTGATCTTATAATCTTGACAGCAAGATCAAACTGTGTTTTAATCATTTTACAGAAACTTTTAAGTAGGAATGGAACTTCAGATTTTGTTTTAAGCATATAAACCCAAGTACAACGTGTAAAATCATCAACAGTTGTTAGAAAAAATTTATAGCCTGAATAAGAAATGGTTCCAAATGGACCCCATATGTCACAGTGAATCAAATCAAATATTTTATTAGACTTGCTGTGTGATACAAGAAATGATAGTTTTCTTTGCTTTGCTAAGGGACAGATATCACATACACTATGAAAATCCATAGAGATAGAGGGATCAAGATGTTTAAGAGAAGAAAGTCTAGAGAGAGATACATGGCCTAATCTATAATGCCATAAGTCCAATGACTTTTGAGAGACAGCAGAAAAATGAGTTGGACTAGTTTTAGAATTTTCATAAGCAGAATTGAAGTAATATAAGCCTTGTTTCTCAAATGCAATCTCAATCATCTTCTTCACTGATTGGTCCTTTAACAAACAATGAGTACGAAAGAAAGACAAGGAAATATTAGAATCTCTGGTTAGCTTAGAAATAGACAAAAGATTAAAGGTAAATGATGGTACACATAAGACATTTTGCAAGAAAAGATTATTGGAAATGCAAATTGTTCCTATGTGTGTTGCTGGTATAACTTGTCCATTGGGTAGATTGATAGATACACTTATTGATTTAGGAGGAAAGCAATAAAATAAGGGTGAACAAATCATGTGATCTGTTGCACCAGTGTCTAATATCCAAGAACAATTAGATTTTGAAATGGTAGAAACTGAATTGCAAGAAGAATTACCAGAAAATTGAGAGGAAGTAACAAGATTGCAAGATGAGATATTCTGGGTGTTTGAGGAGATTTGAGATGGCTGAGATGACTGAGAGGAATTGGCAATAGCTAGCAGTTTATTGAAATCTTTAGAAGTCAAAGAAACCATGTGAGACTCATTACTGTTTTGTTTACAGATATCATCAGTTGCAATTGCAGCATGAGCAGCAGAATGAGTTCTCTTTCCTTTTGTTCTAGTCCACCCAGGAGGGTATCCATGAAGCTGGAAGCATTTATCCACTGTATGTCCATTGTATCCACAATGTGTACAATGAAGAATTGATTTCTTGGATTTTTCCTTGGAAAATCTGAATTGATTTGCTGCAGGAGTCGACTGTTTAACCATCAATGCATGAGTTTCAGTAGAAACTGAGTTGGTTAGTTGTCTCTAGCTTTCTTCTTGGAGTAATAAACAGAAGACCTTGGCCATAGGTGGTAATGGTATTGAAAGAAGCAACTGACTTCTTATAGATGCAAAAGAATCATTTAAACCAACCAGAAACTTTAGTACATAGTCTGACTGTTGCCTTTTTAGTAAAAATGAGAAAAGATCACATGTACAACTTGACATTTTTCCACAGGTACATGTTGGAAAAGGATGAAAACTTATATATTCATCCCATAATGTCTTAAAGGCACGGAAGTACTCAATGATAGAGGAAGAACCCTGGTTGATGCAACTCAAAGATTTTTTAACGTGAAAAACCCTTGGTCCATCACTTCTTAAGTACCGAGTCTTCAATTCATTCCAAAGATCAAGAGATGAATTTAAATATAGCAAACTGTTTCGAATATCTTTGGAAATGGAGTTTATAAGCCAAGAAAGTACCAAGTTATCTGCTCTTAACCAAGCTGTGTAAAGAACAGCCTCAGAAAACTGTGGAGGTTGAATTGAACCATCGATGAATGCCACTTTATTCTTGACAGATAAAGCAATGGTGATTGAGCGGCTCAAAGCAACATAGTTATCTCCAGTGAAGATCTCTGAGACAAGAAGGGTACCAGGGTTATCACTAGGATGCAGATAGTAGGGACTTGATGAAATATCTGATGGATTTATGTTTGGAACTTCTGATGAAATAGTACGGACAAATTCAGCAAAATTTTCAGAACCAATTTCAAGAAAGATTAAGAATCACGATCTTGGAGATTGTAATGCAGAAAAATCAGTACAAATTCTTTGAGGAATTTCTGCTGTAAAGGAATCACTACAAATTCTTTGAGGAATTTGTAATGCAGAGGAATCACTACAAATTCTTGAGAATCTGTAATGTAGAGAAGAAAATGTATTGAAAAGGAAGAAGATGGATCAAATCCCAGAAGAAGAATATGCAGAATTTCTAATCTGAGACCATGACAAGAACTCGATCAAATGAAGAAAGAACTTGAAAACAGAGAAAAGGAAGGAATTCTGAATTGTATTGATGAAAAGAAGTAGTGATTTACAAGTCTACTATTACACTTTATTTATATAGAAAATGTAAAGCAACAGAATTAACTAACTATATTGTATTGACTATTTTAGCCTTTTCTACTTTGGACTTTAATTCCATATTATCTATATGTGATGCAATACTCCAACAACCACCTCGACTTGGTCTACTGAAACATCTTGGCTTTCCTTATTAACAGTTAGCCCATCTTCTAGAGACCTTACCCGGCCCGCCCAACTATTTTTACCATCAGTCCTTCTTCTTCACTTATTATGCAATCACCCCTGATCCTCCCACCTAAATTTATCTATAAATCATCCATTTATTCAACCAACTTTTAATTTTGAAATACTCCCTCCAGTCCCTCCTCAATCACCGACGTTGTTTCCTTTCAGCTTTCCCCCTCTTCTGAAATTTTCTCCTTTTTCCTTGCTCTTTCCAAAATAGTACTGTTCTGGTTCACTACCCGTCATCACATTGGACTCAAGTTGGAATTATGAAAGCCACCACCTTCCCTAATCTTCCTTTGTTTCTCCTTTTCTACTCCATCGAAGTCTTTTTTTGGCACCTGGTTTGTATAGTTTGCAGAATAATGGCATCTCACGTAGGGCTTTGCATGAAGCTACGACCCAAACTGATTTGCATGCTTGACCGATATGTCTTTCTGCTTTACCTTTGCTGACAACCCTGGGTATCGTATAAGATATGTCAACAACTGAAGCACAATCTGGGTAATTTTTCTTATTTAAGCAGAGCCCATACTATGGTGCCATTTACGTTGATTGTTCGACAAAAGCTTGAAAATTGGAATCGGGTAAGGACCAATTCAATAAATCAAGTAATTCAATAAATTGAATCAGTTGATTCATAACAATTTTGAATTAGTTATTTCAATATTAATAAAAATATTAAAAATCATATATAATGAAATTCAAGCATTTAATATCATGTATAATATAGTAAAAAATATAAACAACTAAAGAAAATAAGGAATTACATATTTTATATTTTAATTTTTCTATGGTTCTTATTATTCACAATGATGAATAAGTTAATATATGTTTAGTTTTGTCATATTTATTGTACAAGAAAAAAAAAAAAAAACTTAGTTATTAGACAACTTAAAAGTAAATACAGTTAGAAATTTTTTTCAAATCGGTTTGAAATTAGCTATAATCGGTCTGAATCGACTTAAATTGGTTGATTAAAATGGTTCAGTGAACGGTTCAAAATTTTCATTAAAATCTGTTCGGTTTCTAACCAATTCAATCAATTGAATTGGCTAAATCGGTTTGAATCAAATTGCTTTTCTCGAACCTTACTTTGACCTCTAGCAATTGGCTTTGTTAAATCAATCTCTATTTTAACGAGGAGAAAATTCCCCCACTTCACACCATCATCTTCCATATCTACCTATACTACTTCACCGATTGTACATCCTATTTGCTCCCCACTGTCTCGGTTCATGCACACTAGAGGCAAATTATGAAACTGTTCCCACAGTGAGTCGTGGTCAAATCTGTTATTTTTTATTGTGTAAACCCATCAAACAGTTTAATTATAAATAAGTTACTATCAAATAGCCATGGGCTGCCTTCCTCTACTTCCTATTTATCCAAATGTGCTGCAAAGGTAATAATAAATACATTTGGCCGGACCTCCTAGAAAGTAGTCGGTTCGCTCAACTTCCACACTTTCCCCATTGTGGGTGATATGATCTCTTTGCCAATTGACCGTTCTATGCATATTTTACCAACCAAGCATCTTTCTTCTTTCTTCTACACATCGTCCATTACCCTTCCATCTAACTCTATGGTTAAGTTCTATTCTTCTATTAACATCAATTGACCGCATAGTTCTTCTATACCATCCATGTCTTTCTCCTTATATGCACGCCTAAGCAGTGACACAAAACCCTCGTACTCCAATTCGTGACTTGAAGGATACACACACACCTCCTCGATCTATTCTTTCGGGAGAGGAAATGGATAGGAGACTATCACCAGGCAAATTCCTCTTTAGAGAGACTTAGATCTCACTTGGATATTAAGAATATATCAGAATATATGTGAATAGTAATGAAGCAGTTTGAGTTAAAATGTTTTATTGAATTTTGGAAAATGAGTGAGAAAATATTGGATAAATATATTATAAGGTTAAAAAATTGTTTGAGTATTATTATTTAATATTATTTTTAAAAAAATCAAACAGTTGTATTGTTTTTTGTGTTTTATTTGAAAGTTTAAGATAGTTGTAATGATTAGGTAATTATTAGATAAAAAAATAAAATTGAAAAGTACTTTATGTTTGAGTGATATTTAGAAAATAAATATCAGTGAATACCTGAGAACAATTGTGTTCCCAAACGGGTTCTTATTCAACTAGTCCTAAAATTTTCCTATTTCTTGGAGCAGTCAAGAGATATATATATATATATATATATATATATATATATATATATATATATATATATTGTTTTCTTGAGCTCGTGATCAACAAAGTATTATTTTTTCCAACTAGTCAAGAAAATAAAATTTCTAAGCTAGTTATGAAAATATTTTCTCTTAAACGAGTCAAAAAAATATATATATATAGTTTTTCGTCATTGGCTGAACTGGTAGAAAGATCAAAATATGATCTAATTCCTCTGAAAAGGATACTTTGATAGAGATCATTTTCCCTTTTACCTCTTTTTTAACCTTTTATTATTCTGTGCTTTATTTGTTTTTTGTTATTTTATCTCTCCAGATATTTACTAGATATTAAGCATGTCCCAAACGTTATTTACCATATATTTATTATTATATTATTTTAGACTTCAATCCAGTGTGATATATTACCAGATATTAATTAGCATATCCCTGACATTAGTGATATGAGACCCCGTAAAAAGGGGTTCAGCCCTTGTGAGAGGAAAAAAAAAAAATATATATATATATATATATATATATATATATATATATAGAGAGAGAGAGAGAGAGAGAGAGAGAGAGAGAGAGCGAGCTTGGAAGTCCTTAGAGGGCCGATGAGTAAGTCCTTAGAGGGCCCAACCCATCGGCTCATGTCTCGGAAGCCCAGCCCCACTAAAACGGCATGTTTTGATCCCAAACACAAACCGTAAAATCTTTCTTCCTCTCCAGTCCTCTTTCCTCTTACACTCTCTCCTTCTCTCTCTCCACTATGCCGTCCCCTCTTCCTCTCCCCATCCCTCAAACTCTCTCATGTCTCTGAGTCTCTCTCTCTCTCTCTTTCTGCCGCCACCACGCCATCTCAGCCTTAGCCACGCCGCCTCTCTTCATTAAGTCTCCACCGAGCTCCCTCTTTGTTTCTCCGTTTCTCTTCCATCACCCTCTCGCATTCTAGATGTCGTTGTCCACCTCTAGTGAGACTTCTAATTTCTTTTGCATGCAGTACCTCGTCGCAGCCACGTGCACCTCCAGTCGAAAAGCTCCTATAAGTTTATAAGATGGTCAGTTTCTCATAAAAAATTAATATGTATATTGTCCATTATTTTTCAGGTGGACCCTTTTTGTTGATGGTATTCCAAAAAAACTTCAATTGAACTATTTATTCCTGAAAACTATTTGGCCTCTCCAAACATATAATCCTAGTTTCGTCCATGATCTTGTACATATTTTGATGATTTGTGTTTGAAAATGAAGTATATGGTCCTAATAATTTGCTTTCGTTAATATTAATTGTATCCCTTGCAAATTCTTGGTCGAAATGGGGATTCGATAACCCTCAAATGCATGGGAAGCTAGAATATTAGACCTTTGCTCCAGACAAATTAGTCATCTTTAGTTGAGCTTGGAACCAATGGAGAGTTCAATAGCTTGGCATGGGTTCAATAGCTTGCCAAAGATTCTTCAACCGATATAAAAGGAAAGCGAGGCGAGATATGCAAATTTGGAATTTTCTACTTTTTATTTTTATTTTTTAAACATGGGCAATAATTCTGTACATCTCAATTAATTTATTTGAATAAAATGAGAGGCCGATTACGTATCAGGTTTCCATTATATGTTTAAAGCCCAACTACTTCACATTAAATTCGGATCAAAGATGTACTCTTTGTATTTTTTCATTACAAATAGTTCGTCATAAATAATCATTTTTCTTGTATTCAGTGTTGGCCACTAATTGAACGACCCTCCCTAATCATCATGCATGCATGCGTTGTTTAGTTTAATTAGTTTCTTGACCAATTAAGCACTCAGCTAGAGTTGTTAATTGATGCTAATAGCGAACCGAAGAGTACTTAATTATCATGCATGGAACCCTTAGATATATATACACTGCAAGTTGTACAATTTTGATTACATTAGCATTGTTAAAACGTCCAGTGTATTTGAGAAATATCAAGGGAAAAGTACGCTCTGAATTTACGTAAATCAATTATTTTGGACTTAAGTACTACGTATCAGTCATCATCGATCCAAGGGTTTTAAGAGTTGGCCTGTTTATCGTGCAACAATCATGTCCACAAAGCCACCATTTTGTTGGAAGTACCTTCCTCGAGTTTCAAGAGCTTCCTTCTTTTCAATCCCAAAAGTACTGAAGAACCTCAGCTAAGAGACTTATTTCCAAATAGAACTACTGTGACCAAAATCCAATGTTTGATTTTTCATGTTTAGTCATTACCAGTTTTCTCTGCTTTACCATTTACAATCATTTTGAACCAATATTCATGATATGACTATATATATAAGAAAAATTCTACTCATAATTATATAATTATATACAATGAGTAGTGATATATGTACTAATAATTTTATTGATAATTTTACATACAAGACCCATTGATCAGTTTTCATTTTAAATTCAAATTTTGAGTTTTAAATTTTACAATTTTTTGCATATCAACGTTCAGCACGTATTGTTATATGAGTAAAAAATTATAAATATAAATAGCATTTTCTATATACAATATTTATATAAACCTACCCAGAGCAATAATGATATTCGGATAATTGCTTCGTTTAGGATTGCAACCATTTCCATATCTCCTCTCATATTTTAAAAACTTTTTAAACATTCTTTTATAAAAAGTATAAATTTATTAAAAAAACATTTCCTTAATTATTAAATAAAAAAGTGAATCGGTAAAATATAAAAATATTTCACCGCCTCTCACACTCGATCACCTGCAATCGAAGAATAAAGTGGCTTGGGAGTTCTGGGAAACGCTTCCGATGTCTAAATCAGTAATCGTAATGGAATGCACTTTTTTTAATACCAATGAATTAAATAATCTACACAGACTTGGATTTTTTGTATATATAGAACCTATATGACTTTTTTTATTATATAACAGAGAGCTTATCTGTTATTTGAAATTCTAGTCTTAGAATAAAGGATTTATCTATAATTAAATTAGAGATTTCCTTACCTGACAAACTCTCAGACAGTTGCTCTCTCGATAGTTAAGATAAATTAGACCCTAAAGGCGGGCTGAGCCTTCAGGATCTCGCGGGCTAGCAACCTGATTAGTGACTATTGGATAGCCCAATAGGCTTCTAATGAACATTTCTTTCGAAAAAAAAAAGAAAACTAATTTCTTTTAATTTCTGTCTCTATAATCTGATCTATTCTTTAATTCGTTTGTTCCTAATACTACTTACAAAGAAAATGGCCTTATCTTTACAGGAGCCAACTACTACTGCCCATTTGCCAACATCACTCATCGTTGAACAAGTCAAGAATTTTTATTTTTATTTTTTTATTTTTTAGAGCTAGCCAGTCCGCGAGTCAACTAGCCAAGAAAATATTGTCTTTTTCCTAAAAGCTAGTCTCTATAAAGAAGTCCCTTTCATTTTTTAATTTTTTTTCCCCATGAAAGTCTAAAAACAATTATTGAAAATTCTTTATTTCTTGTCTGAACTAGTCAAAGAAAATTAATATCTTTATTTCTTTGAAGGGTATTCCGGTGGTAGTGGCTGAACCACGTGTTGATCCTCAGGGGGGCATGGCCCTCCTAAATTATTTGAAAAATTAAAATATCCTTAAATTTTATCCATAATTCTATAAATATAGAAAATACTTATCTAAATCATTTGTAATCCTCATTTGATCTTCAGAATTTTTTAGAACTTCAATATACATACAATTGCCTCTTTCCATATTTTTTTCTCTATAACTCCAAAATTTTGAATATTTTCTATGTATTATCTATTTTCAAATATATGGCACCACCAAAATTATATTAAAACTAACTTTAAGAAAAATAATAAACTTTTTCATTTAGAATTCAAAGTGAAAATATAAAAAAATATCATTCAAATTTGATTTAGAAGTTTAGAAGTTTTATCTCTAGATTGAATAAAATTTTTTATTTAAAATCTTAATCATAGCATTATATACTTAATATGATTGATGCTAACTCGGTAAGATCTTTATTGCTTAATTTGAAAGTGACTAATTGGACAGTTTGAAATATTATAGAGATATTAAAAAAAAAAAACCCTAAAAAAAAAACTCTTATTATTCCATACCCATTTTTAGTAGCCTACCCTCTTTTCAATGACCCCAACCAGACGAACACGAACATGACCCTTTCGGCCCTCTCGAAGTCTTGTCATCTTCGGATGCTTCTCCTATCTATCTCACCATTCGTCATCTACGACCAACTACTCCCAGCACAATTGACATACTACACTATTTTGATCCGAAAAATACTATTTGAATTGATAAGTATTCCTCTTAATGAAATGGAGCAATTGTTATTTAATTTTATTTTTTTACTTAATGGTCAAGAAACTACTTATTAGTAAATTAATCTTTTTTACTTTTTAAAAATAAATATATAAAAATGGTTGAAAAGAAAGGAAGAAAAATTAAAAAAAGTGCATTCGAACTTGTCGGTCTACTATCTCAGTAAAATCAGTAGCATTATCCTTTTAACTTCTCTCCCCTCAAAAATTTTGATAAGCATATTTGGAATGGTGATTGAAGATTTTCTTGGGCACATGTGCCTATTTTTGTCCCAATATAAATATTTTCTTTACTTTTGTGACAAAATGAAAAGAAAGTGTAATTCTGTATTGGGAAGTTAGTTCCTGTCAATTAAAATAATCACATTCCAAAAATACAGGTTTAAACTTCAAAGGTTCTATAACTCATAAAACTCATTTGTTCAAACCAAATATATATGTTCATCTACATAAATAACATCAATGAATTGCTTTAACATAATTAACAAAGAACACCACAAAGTCTCAACAACAACATCAACATCCCAAAATAACACTCAAAAGAAAATAATAAGTTTCCTAGATAATATCCTCTTATGACTCTTGGAACATTTGGTATTATTCCACTATGCCCAACTAATCTCACTTAGGTTTTCTTATTCTAGATCCTTAGCTAAAACATCTAAATCATTTGAGAAATAGTGGAGATAATTGAGTGAGTTATCAACAATTCAGTAAACAGGAAATCTATACTAGTTTGTAAAGATGAGTCGGTTACAGAATGCAAGGGTAGAAAATTCACAAAAATAGCAGTGATAATTATAGAAACATTCTTTATACATAATAAAATATTCACAAAAGACTTTTGACACAAGCATAATTGAACAGCATCAAAAACAGATGTAGAGTCCATCTTTTTTGTTAAGAGATTGAGAAGATATGGTGCTGTTTGAAGATGGAAGAATAAAATGTTGTGTTTTGTTATTTTTAGTAAAACTGTGCTTTTGGTTTTGAGTGATGCGTTTTGGGAGTTTGTCTATCACATAGCTTCTATTGTCTTCAGTCACATTATCTAGTTTCTTTTTCTATTAGTCAGTTATGTTGTAAGGCTCTGAGAGGTATAAGGCAGAGTGGGGAAGAAAGAGATGAATTATTTTGGAATCTGTCAAGGGCTAATGTTCTTTTCCTGGAGGTTTGGGTCCTCAAATACCTATTGTATTTACAGGTTTTGATGAATCTATGACAGTATATTTCCACTACCATACCCATGGTTTGTCCCTTTAATTTACAATATATGGTTATATTCCATTATACAAGAAGGTGAATCCTAACATTTACCCCCATGGTATGATTGTGCATGCGTGCAGTTAGCCAAGCAAAACATAAATCTCTGTTTAGTCCCTCAAATGATACACTCATAACAAAGCCCATGTTTATCCTCATGGAAAGAGTTGTGCATTCTGCATATAGCCTAGTAGAACATAAATCACCTTGTCACTAACGTGATTGGACTAAAAGACCACTACTATAACCCGTAGCAAGGCCAAAGGCCACTGCTCTAACCCATGTTAGGGCATAACCAAAGCATAACATAATCTTATGCCTTAGGGTTTTTTTGGATACAATCTCATATCTTCACAGCGTAATGAGCTAAGAAATATCATATAATTGGATTAAATATTTAAGACTTCGTATTCACATTTTATGCAATAGGGAAAAAAAGTACAAAAATTATGTTTACATGACCAGTCTTAATAAAATTTCAGATTTTTAAAGTTCAGAACTGTAACACCTATGTCCTTGTGGTGGGACTTTTTGAAAAAAAAAAATACAGAAATTACTGATCTTTTAAAAACTTTTTCTCTTTCATTTTCAGGATATAAAAGAGTTCTATGTTTAAATAAAATGTCCTACTTTATAAATTAAAAGAGAGCTTACAACGGAAATCTTAATTAAATAAAAATGACCTTTTACACCACTTCTTCCCCACTTTGTTCCTAAGAGGGGGAGGGACATACATAAAAACTAAAATGAATCAGAATACTTAGTAAGCATTACTTCATACAGTAAAACTATACTAACATAGGTTTTCATTCATGTAATCATTACTCTATACATACATACGTAAGACATACATTTATCTAAAACATTACAAGGTGGGATTTTTCTTAAAAGGGTTTTCTTTAGTAAAACATTTTCTCCACACCTTGTGCCTTCATTTCTTAAAGAGTCTAAGGACTCCAATATTCTCCTATCACATTCTTTTGACTGGTACACAATGTTACACCTCATGTGTGAGGGTTAGCGATCTTCCTTTGGACCTGGACTTCGGTCGTGGCCATGGATTCCGAATCCTTTTCAGTCAGGGGTATCACTGGGTGCATTGTCAGTACGACTTACCTAGCATTGCAATCTGCCCAGTCCTTTGGTACCCATTCATTCAGTCATGGATGTTACGTATTTTTATATATTAAACATTTAGTCATTTCCTTAATTTTCCTTTCATTAATTCATTACTTTCCTTTTCACCCTTTTTCAGTTAACAGTCCATTCATGTCATAACCATCATTGAAAAGCATAAGCTTAGATCTCTACATTTTTTTTATAAGTAAGCTTAGATCTCTACATTTAAAAGCATCCTTTAAAATCATAAACATGAGCATCTTTGTAAACATCAGTTCATGGTATCATTTAAAATCCATTTCATAGTCTCGGTTAAAAAGCTTTTTCATAGCATCATTTAAAATAAAATAAAAACATTCATCGCGTCACTTTAAATGTCATTTAAAAGCATTGAGCATAAACTTTAAAACAATAATTTCCTTTTTATTCCTTTCATTCATTAGCCCATTCATTTCATAAACATCTTTTAAAAGCATACTCTTAAACCTCAACATTTAAAATATCCTCTAAAAGCATAAACATGAGCAACATTGTGAATATTAGTTTATAGCATCAGTTCATGGCATCCTTAAACATCATTTCATGGCATCATTTAAAACATCAAGTATAAACCTTAATATTTCTCTTCATGAAAATAATAACAATAGATATTACATGTAACATCCATTTATATGCATACTACTTATGACTTTGGGCGCATAAAAAGGGGCTGCCACATAAAGCTATTACATACATATACCTTTGAACATCATACATAGCATACTTTCATAAAACGTCATTCATTTCATAAAGCATCATAAAAAAGATATTTCATTTTCATTCATTTCATATCATTTGAAAACTTCATAAAAGTATGAACATAATATTTACCTAAACTCCATACCATTTTTATTTCATGCAGTCAATTCATGTGCGTGTCAGATGGTAACCTACATGCATACACATAACCTTAGAGTCATTCTCTATCTAATACCAAAGCAACTAAACTAGAAATAGAACTATACTTCACTTGGAAACACTCTCATTCGATCCCAGGCTCTTACGTGTCCCTTACTAAGCTAAAACCTTCGAGTTCCACTTATGGTCACTACCTCTTCCAAACTCAATGTCTTACCTTGAGTGCTCATCCACTAAAGTGTACCTTAATGATTCACCTTAGAGTTAAGACACTAGTACTTTCATCTTACTCTTCCTATCAACCACATCCCAGTGCATAACTTGAACCGACCAAGCCATGCATCCCAATCATAGTCCATACACGCGTTACTTCCTTCCTGCATCCTAGCCCACACTTCATCCTCATTCACATCCATGCATGCCACACAACTTTAACCTGACTCTGAGGCTTAAACATCATGTACCCGCGCTTAGGACAGATCATCCATTACATATGGTAAATCTGCCTGGTACATGCATATTGATGCATTCAACCAATCTACACATGTACCTGACCCCCCTTTTCACCTAAGATCAACGTATAATTCATTAACGTTTTCTTGTTTACACAAAATCCCAACACTTGGCATGAAAAGAGTCCATCCACAACTACACCTCCATGGCATCACGTAGCTTGAGACTAATCCCAAGCTACACTGTTATCCACCACTTCACTTGGCATCACGCCACGTCACTTCTATACCAACTTCTAACTCATCACAAGCATAGCTCCTCACACACTCATGCCACTACATCACTCTTGCACTACTCTGTGTATACACATGTACTCCCGGCCATACCCAACTAGACCGTGACACCCGTCACGCTCTATGCTCCTCAACTATGCAACCATTCGAACCTTGACGACATGCCATGTGGTGCATTACGACTTCTTCACATGGAATACACACCACGGGTACTCCTTTCATTCCACCCTCCACTGTACATCACACAGAGTACACTCTACATGTACTCTTTCCAATCCACTCTATTCCACATCACCACTACGACACAAACACCACACGGTGCATCACTTCACCACTTGGAGTACACTCCATATGTATTTCCTTCCCAACACACTATGCCATACACTACTACGATGCACACCACACGGTGTATCACTACACAACATCACCAATATAGCACATTACATTACGCCACATCACCAGTATAGCACATACTTCACACCCACACTTCACAACATAGTCCACAACATTACACGGCATACTACACAACTACGCCCAACACTTCATGTACGCAGCCATACTTCATGTCACCTCACTACACAATGAACTCCACAATAACAATAGCGTCGTCCACAACCAACCAACTTCTCATAAATAATGAGGGAAAGGGAAAAAGTGTTATACCATCGTCGGGATAACCTATGTGTTGCTCGTTGTCTAACACGGTCCTGTGGCATTGGGAGCCACTAGCTTGGGTGGCTGCCACTCCTTCATGGTCACATATGTGACCTTAAAATGGGGCTATCTCTAGGGGCTAGAACTAGGGTTTTAGGCTATGGGGGCATGGTGGTGAAGGTTTGGGCGATGCAAGGTGGTTGAGGCAGTTAGGGGTTCGTGGGTGGTGGCTATGGCCCTGTATGGTGGTGGAATGGGCTAGGAGGAGTTTCGTGGTGGCTGGGCTCTTGGCATAAGTGGAAGGGAGATCTAGGAAGGGGTGGTCCTTGATGGCCCATGGTGGCATCGATGGAATGGCACGCTGGCGTTGGGGGTGGTAGTGACCGAGAGAAACATAGGAGAGGGAGAGAGTCATGAATCTAAGAGAGGAAAGGGCCTGAGTCACGATGGATGATGGTGGCTCGACTTCAACGAGGCAGATGGCAGCACAAAACAGGCCCATGGTGGCAAATCTGGGTGCAATCCAAGAGAAAAATATAGAGAGTATTTGAGGGTAAGAGAGGGGCTAAGGGGGTTTCGGGTTAGGGGAAATAGGAGTCAAGGGAGGAGAGAGGGTCATTAGTGGACTGCGACAGGGCTCAGTCAGCAGTAGCGGCAACATGGACTACGACGACAAGGGAAAATTGAAAGAGAGAGGGCGCTATTTTGGGGCTTGATTCGGAGAGAGAGAGAGAGAGAGAGAGAGAGAGAGAGAGAGAGGAGGTGATCTGAGGTGGGGGCTTGGTGGTGGTGCTCGACAACAGTGGGAGGCTGCGACGGCGCCAAAAGAACGAGAGGGAGAAGAAAGGGAAGGGAAGGGGGGGTGCTGCTGAAGTGGGAGGGATGGGAGAGAGAGAGAGACGTGTGGATTAGGGAAAAAGCTAGGGTTTGGGCTTTTAATCCCAACCCCTTCATTTTGCAATCTTCAAAATGATCTAACAGTGGAGAATAAACACTGAAATAAACTAAGTAAAAGTAACTAAATAAAATATAAATACACAGTCATTAATTTAAAATCAACTTTAAATTATAAGAATAATAATCTTTCATCATTAAATAAAATGATGAAGTTTGCTAAATATTTTTAAGGTAATAAAATCATCTAATTAATTAGAGTTTTCAACATAAGTTAAATCTCATACTATTTTTAAATAACTAAAATCATTTAGGTAAAATGATTTTTTTCAATTATAATATTTTTGGAACTCCCAAAAATATTATAATTATCTTACTTAAAATCAGACTTGGTCCAATAACAATAGAACTACCCCATTTAAAATACTTTTCAGACATTTAAAATATTCGAAAACTTTAAAACACTGGGCTTGCTTTAGAAATCACTTGATATCTTTAAAAACATGCAATTAAGGTTCAGCACGTAGAAGGTGACTCGTGACCATTAGAGAGAGAAGGAGCGGGTTGTTACAAGAACAGAGACTAGTGTAGAAAATCAACCTTAGTCAGTTTATAGTAAAATATGCAAGTTTTCGCAAAATCAACCTCAATTAGTTTTAGGCAAAGTCTAGTATAGGAGCACTTAGCTAGACTTTTGTAACTTCTCTGTATTTCCGCAACATTGTCACGCGAATATTAATTGTCATCTATAAAATAGAATTAAGCACGCTTGTAATTGAAATAGAATTAATCGTCACACCAATAAACCCATAACTAACCAGCTTTGTACTCATGTATCGTCGCCCATGATACCCTCAATATCTACCAAACCTAACATATACTAGTCTGCATGAGAGAGAGAGAGAGAGACATGAAGCTAGCTGGGCAAGGGTGGTTTCCAATGTGCATGGAGGAACCGTAGTTGTTGTGTTTGTGTGGAGGCTTGCAAACTGGATGTTGGACAGTGGGTGACTTATGGTTGAGTATGGTTTAGCAAGTGCACGTGCAAGTGCAAGAATGAACTAAATTGAAGTATTGTTTAGCAAAAACGAGGTCGAACACACAGGGAGTTGTAAAATAAAATAAGAAATTAAGAACTAAACCATGAATCAAAGCAAGAAATAATTTATTTAAAGAACTAGTCACACTAAAAGGAACTAAAATAAATTCTAAAGATGCAAATTAATCTAAACAATGAACAAACTATTAATGGAGAATGAACTAAGGTTTTGGAATTCATCTCATTAATTCATAATAATATATTTATGATAGTTGATTCTTCCTAAATATCTATATAATAATCTAGAAATCAATCTTTTTATCATGGAAAATATCATGTTGAAAGCATTTTTTTAGGAAAATATATAAAGTATGTTCTTCTTCACTCAATGATATAAAATCAAATCATCATTTGTATCTGTTAAAGCAAATTACAAAAGATATAAGATTTTATTTTTAAAAAGAACATAAATCAAGCTCTCAATTGATTAAGATTATTTTAGACCATGAGAAAAATATTATTGAACGCATATCAAGAACTTATCTATCTCTCTCAATTGATATGAAGCAAGAACAATATATCACTGAACACATAATTAACTAGAAAAAAATTAATCTCATAAATAACACTACTAATCTTCGAGGAGGTTTCATCCTTAATTTTAGTTGGAAGCTTAGTTAGACATGTTCATGAAAATAGTATTAGGCATATTTATCTAACTTTGCGTATGAGTTACAGTGGTTTAACAAATTTGTCTATGCACAGTAACTTAGCCATTAATTTTTTTAGCATATCCCTGACATTAGTTTCAATTTGCAAGGGTATCGAGAGATTTTTCACAAGGGAAGTGATATTGATCATGATGATATATAAAGCAAATGCTATCTATGTTGACATTTCTAGCAGAGAAGTGTCTAGGTTTGCTAAACATGTCTTTAATTACTAGTTGTTTTCAGCATTGATATCAATGGTATTGCATAAAAAATTGGCCTATTAATATATATATATTTGCATGTTTTGAAGTTTCTGTTGGAATATACAAACTCAGATTGAAGCTTTGGAATTGAAGTCAAGGGAAGCTAAACATAAAAAGGATGATGAGGTTTCTAAATGACAACTAAATTAAGTTGCAATGCAGATGAGATAAATTAGTTAGTTAGCATACGTGTCTATAAATAGAAATGATGTAAAGAGAGTCAAACATAATTCTATATTCATTCATTCAGATTAATGAGAAAATTGCATTGAGTTCTCTTCTCAAATTTTCTTCCACATTACTTGTCCTCTGTTCTTGATTCTTCAAGTTACAGAATTTTATATGGTATCATCGTCCATAAACATTCCACTGCCTTCTCCTTTTTCTTCTTGATATTTTCTTTCAGAATTCTTGCTATTTCTTTCTTCTACTTCTATGGCAGAATCTTTCGCTGATTCTTCTCCTCCTTTGGGGAATCCTTATGATGATTCCTCAAGTTACTACTATCTGCATCCATCTGATAATCCTGGAGCTCTTCTTATATCTGAGATTTTTTCTAGTGACAACTATGTAGCCTGGAGTCAATCCATCACAATTGCCCTCACAGTCAAGAACAAAGTTGTCTTCATCGATGGGAGTTTGCCTCAACCTAACTCTGCTAATATTCAACTCAAGACTGTTTGGTTACGGGCAAACAATCTTGTGCTTTCTTAGCTAATGAATTCCATTGCAAAGGAGATTCGAGGCAGTCTTCTTTACTTCAATAATGCTACTGACATCTGGAATGAATTAAAGATTAGATACCTGCGTAGTGATGGTCCCAGAGTATTTGCTTTGGAAAAATCCTTGAGTTCTATTTCTGAGGGCTCGAATTCAATCACTGAATACTTTAGTGGTTTCAAAGCACTATGGGATGAATATGTTAGTTATCGTCCCCTTCCCACTTGTAATTGTGGATGTATGGAAAAATGTACCTGTTCAGTATTGAAGAACCTTGCTGATCAACAACAAGCTGACTATGTCATGAAATTTTTGATTAGGTTACATGATTCTTTTTCAGCAATTCGAAGCCAACTATTACTTCTCTCTCCAATACCATCAATGGGCAAGGTTTTCTTCTTATTGATACAAGAAGAAAGCCAACGTTCTTTAACTAATGCAGTACATATCCCTCTTGATTCCCATGCTATGGCTACTGCACAACCATTCACACAAACTAATGCAGTACAAACTTCTTCAAATGCTGTTAAGTTCAGCAAAGTCAGAGGCAAATCAGATGTCATTTGTTCCCATTGTGGATTTTCTGGACATCTTGTAAATAAGTGTTTCCAGCTTATAGGCTATCCACCAGGATGGAAAGGGCCTCGAGGAAAGAGAAGTAATTCTACACGATTGCCCAATGGAAACATTGCATCTTCTATGGAGCAAAACTTAAACAACCCATCTATGTTCTTTTCTCAAGAGCAAATACAGAATTTGATTACTCTTGCTAATAGCCTATCTACTTCTCATATCAATTCCAATTCTGCAGTTAATACTGCCTCTACATCAGGTAATAATCCTACTCTTTGTTTAGCTAATGTCTCCTTAAATCATAATTCTCCTTGGATATTAGATACTAGAGCAACAGATCATATGATCTATTCTCCTCATTTGTTCACCTCTATAAAAATCCCAACAAAATCTTCTTCAGTCCATTTACCAAATGGTCACTCAGTTCCCATAATCTTTACTGGCACTGTTAAATTCCCCCCTGATTTAGTTTTACACAATGCTCTCTATGTTCCTTCTTTTCATGTCAACCTCATTTCTGCTTCCTAATTAACTAAAGAAAATTATGTTGCTTTATTTTTCTTTCAATCCAAATGTGAATTGCAGGACCTTAGCAAATGGAGGATGATTGGGCTTGCTGAAGTCAAAAATGGTCTATACCACCTAATCAATTTTTCTGCTGCTACACAGAAGGAAATTCCTAATTCAAACAACTCTTTTTTGGCTAACACATCTACAATTAGTCCTGACATATGGCATTTTCGTTTGGGACATTTATCTCCTGTCAAACTAAAACTCATTAGTTCTATTGATTCTTCTGTAAAAATATCTCATAATCCTATTTGTGAGATCTGTCCTCTAGCTAGACAAAAGAAACTATCTTTTCTTGTATCACAAAACAATTCAAATAAAGCTTTCCAATTAGTACATTGTGATATTTGGGGTCCATTCTCCACAATCTCTCATTCTGGCTACAAATTCTTTCTTACCATTGTGGATGATCATACACGATTCACTTGGCTTTTTCTTATGAAAGCTAAGTCAGAAACTCGAGCCTTACTTGCTAACTTCATTGCTTATGCTCAGACTCAATTTAATACTCAAATACAAACACTTAGAACAAAAAATGGTCAAGAATTCAATATGCCTTCCTTTTATCAAAAAAATGGCATAATTGTGACGCCCCCAAATTCCGCTTGGGATTGAACGGACATTTGAAGCGTCGAGACATGCAACACAAGGTTACCTGCCCCCGTTCATGACATACAAGATGCAATGTTCCTAACATGCATCTAACATTATGCAATATTCGCAGCGGATAATCTTTTTCTTTAGCAATACTATGCACCAACTAAATATATCCCAAATACTTGAAACATAATTCATACATAAAGGCATACTAAAAAGCCGTGATCACCACACTAGTCTAAAATGGTTGTGATCAAAAGAATACTTGAGATACAACTCCAAAAGTACAAGTATTAACCTAAGTTAAATACTATACCATCATCAACATCGCACCGTGGCCTAGTCGACCGTATTCAGTTGGTCAGATTCCAATTCTCCATTGGGTCCTGTAACAAGATCTACCATTCGGGGGGAATGGTAGTTGGGACTACCACAGTGAGATTTGATTACAAATCTCAGTAAGTTAACATAAAACTTATACACAGGTTAAAAATGCATGCATGGCAGTAAAAGCATAAATGCATAATTATAGTCATACATAAACATAGTATAACTTGACATATAGCATGATTTAACCAGAACTTAAACGTAAACTGAACTTGACTTAACATGGCATAAACTTAAGCTTAAAACATAACATGAACAAACAACATAACATGAACGTGAAACATAACATGGACATGAACATAACATAACATGAACGTGAGCTTGAACATATCATAAACGTGAACATAACATGATGTGAACATGAACTTGGAACATAACATGTACGTGAGCATAACATAACATGGACTTGATCTAAAACTTGACTTATCATGTATTTGATCTGAAACTGTACTTAACATAAACTTGGAATATTATTCAATTGTCTTGATTAATAACGTGCATTAATACGTACTCCACAGTTGTTGTGGCCCCACGTATTCAAGTAACATAAAACATAATACGTACTCCACAGTTGTTGTGGCCCCACGTATTCTACATGTCACAATTGCTGTGTCTCATGTAGTGTATGCTCCACAGTTGTTGTGGCCCCATACTTCATGCTCCACAGTTGTTGTGGCCCCATGAATACACATAACATAAAATATAATACGTACTCCACAGTTGTTGTGGCCCCACGCATTATAAGTAACATAAATATAATACGTACTCCACAGTTGTTGTGGCCCCACGCATTATAAGTAACATAAAATATAATACGTACTCCACAGTTGTTGTGGCCCCACGCATTATAAGTAACATAAATATAATACGTACTCCACAGTTGTTGTGGCCCCACGCATTATATAACATAACATAAGATATAATACGTACTCCACAGTTGTTGTGGCCCCACGCATTATAAGTAACATAAATATAATACGTACTCCACAGTTGTTGTGGCCCCACGCATTATAAATAACATAGAATATAATACGTACTCCACAGTTGTTGTGGCCCCACGCATTATAAGTAACATAAATATAATACGTACTCCACAGTTGTTGTGGCCCCACGCATTATCATAACATAACATAAGATATAATACGTACTCCACAGTTGTTGTGGCCCCACGCATTATAAGTAACATAAATATAATACGTACTCCACAGTTGTTGTGGCCCCACGCATTATAATAACATAGAATATAATACGTACTCCACAGTTGTTGTGGCCCCACGCATTATAACTAACATAAGATATAATACGTACTCCACAGTTGTTGTGGCCCCACGCATTATAAGTAACATAAATATAATACGTACTCCACAGTTGTTGTGGCCCCACGCATTATAAGTAACATAAATATAATACGTACTCCACAGTTGTTGTGGCCCCACGCATTATAAGTAACATAAAATATAATACGTACTCCACAGTTGTTGTGGCCCCACGCATTATAAGTAACATAAATATAATACGTACTCCACAGTTGTTGTGGCCCCACGCATTATAAGTAACATAAATATAATACGTACTCCACAGTTGTTGTGGCCCCACGCATTATAAGTAACATAAATATAATACGTACTCCACGCATTATAAGTAACATAAATATAATACGTACTCCACAGTTGTTGTGGCCCCACGCATTATAAGTAACATAAAATATAATACGTACTCCACAGTTGTTGTGGCCCCACGCATTATAAGTAACATAAATATAATACGTACTCCACAGTTGTTGTGGCCCCACGCATTATAAGTAACATAAAATATAATACGTACTCCACAGTTGTTGTGGCCCCACGCATTATAAGTAACATAAAATATAATACGTACTCCACAGTTTTGTGGCCCCACGCATTATAAGTAACATAAATATAATACGTACTCCACAGTTGTTGTGGCCCCACGCATTATAAGTAACATAACATAAATATAATACGTACTCCACAGTTGTTGTGGCCCCACGCATTATAAGTAACATAAATATAATACGTACTCCACAGTTGTTGTGGCCCCACGCATTATAAGTAACATAACATAAATATAATACGTACTCCACAGTTGTTGTGGCCCCACGCATTATAAGTAACATAAATATAATACGTACTCCACAGTTGTTGTGGCCCCACGCATTATAAGTAACATAACATAAATATAATACGTACTCCACAGTTGTTGTGGCCCCACGCATTATAAGTAACATAACATAAATATAATACGTACTCCACAGTTGTTGTGGCCCCACGCATTATAAATAACATAACATAAATATAATACGTACTCCACAGTTGTTGTGGCCCCACGTATTATACATATCATAACATGTCTTATCGTTCTTAATGCATGAGATATTATTTAATATCATATACTTTTCTAACATGGCGTATACTTGTAAATGACATAATATGATTTAATCATAAACATTTCATGGCATACATGTATCATATGGCATACTTAACATGGCATACTTATAACATACATCATTGTATGACAGAAAAGATTATGTAACAGATAATTATTCATGAGATATTAAATCATACGTAACAGATGAACATATAATGACATATCATGACATGGCATATACGATAACATACATACATAAATTGTAGTTCCCTTACCCATCACACATACACAATAAACTGATAGTAAGTTAGAGGCTAACTTACCTCGATCGTCGCGTTCTATGAGAATAGAGTGCGAAACACGAGGAACTGCACAACAGCTGGAAGAGGAACACTCAAGTCCTTAAGATTTTCACTTCTGAACTCAATTGTCATATTATGAGCACTTGCAACACCACGGCAACTTGAGGTTTCACTATACTCAGAAGAGATAATTTGACTTCATAAAGCCTTTGCACTAAAACAAGTTCATTAAAATTATCAATAATAACCAACAAACAATTCCTTTCTCAATCCATATACTCTTAGCCATAGTCAACCACAAGATGACACCAGTCACCCCAGACTATAATCCATAACACCACTGCTTCGGGACACTGTCATACAGTTTCCCAACACTACACCATGCTCTACACTTCTCTGTTACGCCATCCAACCCTTCGTGACACGCCATCCGGTGTTTCACGACTTAATACAGAGTACACTCACGTGAACTCTCTTCCATCCACACTACAAAACCCATCACTGCGATACACGTCTCACAGTGCATCGCTACGCGACACGGAGTACGCACTACGCGTACTTCCTTCGCTACAACACTCATCAACACGATGCACATCACACGATGCATCGCCATACAACACGGAGTACACTACATGCGTACTCCCTTCCTTCTACGACACACATCATTACAGCGCACGTCGCGCGGCGCGTCGCTGCATTACACAGAGTACGCTACACGCGTATTCTCTTCACACAACCCGCCGTATCACATCTACGGCATCCATCTCACGCCTATACTTCACAGCACAGTCCACAAAATACACAATCAAACTCAACACTTCACAACCACACTTCCCTTCACAACTACGCAACGAACTCCACAAATACAACTACACAATTCACAAACCAACCAACTAACTATTTTAAACGTAAAATAACTAGAGATAGAAGGTTATACCATCGACGGGATAACCCGCGCGTCGCTCGTTGTTCGTCACGAACATGCGTCGGAGGAACGTACGTGGCGGCGTACGGTGGCTGTCCACCACATAAAGTGGTAGTTTGGGCTTGAGAAAGGCTAGGCGTGGTCTTGGAAGACTCATGATTTTACAGCTGTCGATGAAGAACAAATTACGTGATTTACGGAAAAGATAATCTATACGCGTGATTCCAGATGAGGGTAAAGATGAGAGAGATGTGATTGCTGTCGGGAAATAATCCAAAACTGATAATTTTAGCGGGCTGTTACAATAATACATCAGCTATCTTGTGTAGAAACTCCTGAGCAAAATGGCAGAGTTGAAAGAAAGCATCAACATTTGTTAAATGTTGCTAGAGCTCTCCTTTTTCAATCAAAATTGCCCTTAACATACTGGACTGAATGTGTATTGACAGCTGCACATCCCATAAATCGAACCCCCTCATTTGTCCTAAACAATAAAACACCATATGATATCCTTTTTCACAAATCTCCTGCATATAACCATCTAAAGCTTTCGGTTGTTTGTGTTTTGTCAGCACAATCAACACTGGTCGAGGCAAATTTCATCCAAGAGCCTCAAAATGCTTATTTCTTGGTTATCCACCGAATATCAAAGGATACAAAGTGCTTGATCTCATTACTCTTAAAATCTTTGTCTCAAGAAATGTCATATTTCATGAGAATGTTTTTCCTTCCATTCCAAACACTACTTACACACCTTTTATCTTTCCTGATTTTCCTCAAATACATGACTTCACAGTACCTACTAGCTCACAGAATACACTTTCTGCAATTCAAGAATCTACTTCTTCACAAAATCAATCTTCTAAAATTTCAGAACCCATTACTTCACAAAATCCATCTTCTGAAATTCCAGAATCCATTACTTCACAAAATCCATCTTCTGAAACTCAAACACCTGTCATTTCATAGACCAATCTTGAAATTGTAAGCCTTCGAAGGTCTGAAAGAATAAGGAAACCTCATTCATATCTGCAACATTTTCATTGTGGTAATATGGCTCAATCTACTTCAACATCTCAAAAATCCTTTAGTTGCTGCATTCCTTCTCCTGGTAAGCCCTATTCTCTTGCTCATTTTCTTTCAACACATAAACTATCTGCTAAACATGCAGCCTTTACTTCTGCCTTGTCATCTACTTTTGAACCTAAGACATTCAAACAAGCTAATTCTTACCCACAATGGCAAGCAACCATATTAGATGAGATAAAAGCTCTTGAATTAAATAAAACATGGGAACTTGCAATATTACCTCCTAATAAGATTGCAATTGGATGTAAATGGGCATATTGTGTTAAATGCAAGGCTGATGGCACAATTGATAGATACAAGACCAGATTAGTAGCAAAAGGCTACACACAACAAGAAGGTCTTGATTTTTTTGACACATTCTCACCTGTAGCTAAAATGACAACAGTGAGGACTTTGTTATCCATTGCTGCCATTAAGAATTGACATTTACATCAACTTGATGTAAACAATGCTTTCCTCCATGGAGATTTAAATGAAAAGGTCTATATGCAACTACCACCAGGGTACTCGTCACCTACTGATCCGAGAGTTTGCAAACTCAAAAAGAGCCTATATGGTCTAAAGCAGGCCTCAAGACAGTGGTTTTCCAAGCTGTCATCCTCTCTGCTTCAGTTTGGTTTTATTCAAGGGAAGTCTGATTCATCTTTATTCATCAAGCATAATTCAAACAGTTTTATAACACTTTTGATTTATGTTGATGATGTGATTCTTGCATCTAATAATCTTGATGTTATACTCACTGTCAAAAAGTTCTTACATGATTCTTTTTCTATCAAAGACTTGGGAGAACTAAAGTATTTCTTGGGGATTGAAGTGGCTCGATCAACCAAAGGCATAAATTTGTGCCAACGAAAATATGCCTTAAATGTTTTGCAAGATAGTGGTTTTTCAGGTTGTAAACCTGTGGCATTTCCCATGGAATCTACACTTAAGCTGAGTGCCAATGACTCATCACCTCTTTTATCAGATCCTGCACAATATAGAAGATTAGTGAGTCGGTTATTATACCTCACTATAACTAGACCTGACATATCCTACTCAGTACAAGCACTAAGCCAATTCATGGCTCATCCTAGCAGCAATCATCTCCAAGCTGCTGAAAGGGTTCTCAGATATATCAAAGCTACACCAGGCCAAGAAATTTTTCTATCTGCTCATTCATCTCTTCATCTAAAAGCCAACTCAGATAGTGATTGGGGTGGCCGCATCGATACCAGAAAAAGTGTTACTGGCTTCACAGTGTTCCTTGGTGACTCTCTTATTTCATGGAAATCAAAGAAACAGCCAACAGTTAGTCGATCCTCAGCTAAATCTGAATTCAGAGCTCTGGCCTCTACCACATGTGAACTACAATGGCTGATCTACTTATTAGCTGACTTGAAAATCCCTCATCCACAAGCTGTTTTGCTTTATACAGACAGCAAACCAACCTCTGAAATTGCATCAAACCCTATCCAACATGAAAGAACCAAGCACATTCAACTAGACTGCCATTTGGTCCAAGAAAAATTGCAAGAAGGTTTAATCAAGATTATTCACATTCCATCTAAACATCAACTGGTAGACATTCTGACTAAACCACTTGGTTCCCTCAATTTCCATCATTTGATCCGCAAGATGGGAATGATAAATATACATTCCCCTCTTGAGGGGGGATGTTGGAATATACAAACTCAGATTGAAGCTTTGGAGTTGAAGTCAAGGGAAGCTAAACATAAAAAGGATGATGAGGTTTCTAAATGACAATTAAATTAAGTTTGTTGAACCTAAGGTTTCAAGTTTTGTATAATTATATATTTACACATAGATTTTGATGATAACAAATGAATTCAAAGAATGAATGAGTCTCAAGCTCAAGTTGTCCACACAATGGAGTCAAGTATATCAAGGAACCAAGCATGAGCAAGAAGGGAACAAGTTCACATTAAAGTCATAGAGTAATGTTGTAAATCTCTTCAAAATTCGAAATTAGGATTAAGGCTCAAAAATTAATATTTTATCATAAAGCATTAAAATACATTTTCCACATGTGCATGAATATTTTGAAAATTAAATTTGAAAATTTTGAAAGATAATTGATTGTCATCTTTCACATGTGCATGCCATGATTAAAGGTTTGAACTTTGAAAATATTAAAGATGATTGATTGTCATCTTTCACATGTGCATGTTTTATTTGAATAATTTCAAAAGTGATTGATACTTTTCTTGACTTATGCAAAAGGAAGATGTCTTTGTTTGAAAATTTTGAAAAGTAAAGTGTGCTCCTTTTGTCATATGCAAAAAGTAAAAGATTAGGTTTGAAATTTTTGAAAAGTAAAGTGTGCTCTTTTTGTCATATGCAAAAAGTAAAAAGATTAGGTTTGAATTTTTTAAAAGTGAATGATGATGTTTTTGACATGTGAATCTTTTTAAATTTGAATATGAAGTCTCATATGCCTATAAATAGATCATTTGAGAGCTTCACATTTACAACACCAAGAGCATACAATTTCATTCAAAACTTTCATTCTCTCTTCTCTAAGCATTGAGCCTTAACTCTTATTCATTTTGAGAGATATAGTTTGTGCTTGTATTGTTCTTATTTCACTCATTGAGGAGTGTTTTCTGATATCCTACCCACTATCAATTCTTGTATCAGTAAAAGGGTGTGTACAACCCTTGTGCGTGTAGAAAGTGTTCTACACAGGGAATAGTTGAATCACCACGTGTAAGGTGATTGCAAGTGTAGAGGGTGTTCTACACGGATCCTTTGTACGGTGTTGTTCAAAGGTGTAATAGGTTTCTATCTCCACCTGAAGGAGTTGAATAGTGAATTCGGGGATCCTCAAGGGGTAGCTTGAGGCGAGGACGTAGGCAGTGGGGCCGAACCTCGTTAACATACTGAGTTTGCTTCTCTCTTACCCTTACTCTTTATATTTATTGCTGTTTCATATTTTGTTTATATTTTATATTGTATATTTGATTTATAATTGTTATTTTTTTTTAAATACAACTCAATTCACTCCCCCTCTTGTGTTAGTCATCTGGGCAACAAAGTTGAAATGCAGATGAGATAAATTAGTTAGTTAGCATACGTGTCTATAATTAGAAATGATGTAAAGAAAGTCAAACATAATTCTGTATTCATTCATTCAGATTAATGAGAGAATTCCATTGAGTTTTCTTCTCAAATTTTCTTCCACATTACTTGTCCTCTGTTCTTGATTCTTCAAGTTACAGAATTTTACAATTTCCTTCGATAATGAAACTTTTTTTTCTTATCTGAGCAAAATTGCAGCACAAATCTTATGATGCCACTTGTTCGAAATGTTAATATAGTAATTTCTTGCTTGGTTGGATGTAGTTGATTTGCTTGTATGTCTTCCTTTCTAACTTTTGACAATTTTGTTCCTACAAGTTTATAAGATGGTCAATCTCTCATAAAAAATTAATATGTTTATTATTGTCCATAATTTTTCAAGTGGACTCTTTTTGTTGATGGTATTCCTAACAAACTTCATTTGAACTATTTATTCTAGCCTAAAAATATTTGGTCCCTCCAAACTTATAATCCTAGCTTTGTCTATGATTTTGTACATATGTTAATGATTTGTGTTTGAAAATGAAGTTAATTTAACTTAATGGGCACGTTTATGTATTTTGATGTATAGTTTTTTTGAAATTTTGAAAATGAAAAAAAAAATAGTACTTAAAAAAATAAGAAATATGTTGAGTATGACTTGATTTCTTGGTGAAATAACATTTTCACAGGCTGTTCACTTGAGCGATGTCGCTGTTCACTCGAGCGATGTCCCTTGCCACTCGAGCAAAACTTCAGACAAAGAGTTCGTGCATCACCCTTTCGACAAGCAACTTGAGCAAGAGGGCCAACCCAAAAGTTCACTTAACACATACTCAACATTCAACTCCAGCCCAATGCCAGCCCTAATGTTTGCTCAAGCACTGCTTGATATACCGCTCGAGCGAATGTTGAGTGTTAGGGCTTCTCGCACCGTGGACTATCAATATATGATTTTCTCATATATTTTTCAACTTAATCAACAATTGAACATTGTAGCAAGAGAGATAATCCTTTTACGATAGACTCTCAGGTAGTTGCTGATCTCTTGATGGTTAAGATGAATTGGATCTAGAAGGTGGGCCGAGCCATTATGGCCTCTCGGGCTGGTGGCCAGACTAGTGACACATGATTATTGGTTAACCCAATAGGCTCCTAAAGAGGAGCAAGCCCCATCCAAGATGTCAAGCGATCCACATGTTTTGGTGCAATTGGAATTGGGTTCAACTGCTGCTACTACAAATATTGCTGCTGAAATTACAAGTACCCCAAGCAGGAGTTTTACAGCTTGTTGCTGCAGAAGAACAGTTTCACGCGAGGAGGACATAGCTTGCATGCCCTTTTTTTTTTTTATCTTTCAAAAAAAAAAATTTCCTTTAAGTCCTGTCTCTCTAATCTGATATTTTCTTTCGTTCGTTCCTAATACTACTTACAAAGAAAATGGCCTTATCTTTACATGAGCCAACTTCTACTGCCCATTTGCCAACATCACTCATCGTTGAACAAGTCAAGAATTTTTTTTTTATATTTTTTTATTTTTTTTAGCTAGCCAGTCCGCGAGTCAACAAGTCAAGAAAATATAGTCTTTTTCCTAAAAGCTAGTCTCTATAAAGAAGTCCCTTTCATTTTTTATTTTTTTTCCCATGAAAGTCTAGAAAAAATTATTGAAAATTCTTTATTTCTTGTCTGAACTAGTCAAAGAAAATTAATATGTTATTTCTTTGAAGGGTATTCCGCTGGTGGTGGCTGAACCAGTACGTGTTGAAAAATCAAAATATGCTTAAATTTCATCCATAATCATTTGTAATCCTCATTTGCTATCGAAGTCTTGTCATCTTCGGATGCTTCTCCTATCTATCTCACCATTTGTCATCTACGACCAACTACTCTCAGCCTAATTGACACGCTACACTATTTTGATCCAGAAAATACTATTTGAATTGAAAATTATTCCTCTTAATGAAATGGACCAATTGTTTTTTATTTTTATTTTTTTACTTAATGATTAAGAAACTACTTATTAGTAAATTAATCTTTTTTAGTTTTTAAAAATAAATATATAAAAATGGTTGAAAAGAAAGGAAGAGAAAATAAAAATAAAAAGTGCATTCGCACTAGTTGGTCTACTGTCTCAATAAAATCCTTAATCTGAGTATCATTATCCTTTTAATATTTCTATTTCAGCAAAGTCTATGCCGATAGTCCCCCATATCGCTTAACTTCTCTAGCTCGCCTCAAAAATTTTGATAAGCATATTTGGAATGGTGATTGAAGATTTTCTTGGGCACATGTGTGCCTATTTTTGTCCCAATATAAATATTATCTTTACTTTTGTGACAAAATGAAAAGAAAGTGTAATTCTGTATTGGGAAGTTAGTTCCTGTCAATTAAAATCACATTCCAAAAATACTCATAAAACTCATTTGTTCAAACCAAATATATATGTTCATCTACAATATGAATAACATCAATGAATTGTTTTAACATAATTAACAAAGAACACCACAAAGTCTCAATAACAACATCAACAACGTCCCAAAATAACACTCAAAAGAAAATAATTCGTTTCTTAAATAATATCCTGTTATGACTCTTGGGAAAATGTATTTTTTTAGCTATTAATTTTCTTCCACATCCAATCTTTGATCCCCTTAAATGTCTGGTACTTCGATCTGTTGCACCTCTAGCCTGTCCAAAATCACATAGGATGATATTTAAGTGGTTCGAAAAATTGCATACGTCCACTGGAGCCTCTTTTACTGAGTTTGTACAAATTTACAACACTCTACAAAACTCTCTCACATCCTCCCTCTTTCTCTCTATTTTTCCCCCACACCATTTACACAAGCTGAGTTCTCCTTTTATAGGAGAGGGCACCTAACTGAAGGAAATTCGGTGCAGCAATTTATGGCCATAAATTGCTACAGAAGACTTGGGTTGCACCTAATGCAACAAATAACTAAACGGTGCCTAATACAACAAAATAGCAAACGGTGTTTGTGAAATGGTTTCACACGTAAGGTGGTTTCAACAATCACCCCCCCACCCAAGTGTGTCATACCAGGCTGCTTACAAACTGATTTATTGTTCAAATAAATGCACCCCATTCTTTGACATGAGAGACTTCTGCTATCGAATGCGCTCCAATGCATCCGAGGGTGCTCAGCAGTGTATAATATTGATCAAGTCAAACATTGTTGGAACTTGATCCCTGTGACGACTTTCGTCAACATATATGCTGGATTATCTTTAATGTCAATCTTCTGAAGTTTGATATCTTATTCTTCTAATATTTCACATACAAAGTGAAATCGGACATCTATGTATTTTGTTTTAGAGTGATATACTTGATTCTTTGCCAAATGAATTGCACTTTGACTGTCACAGTAAACGGTAACCTCTTGCTGCTTAAAGCCCAAATCTGTTACCAATCCCTGTAACCAAATAGCTTCTTTCATGATCTGTTACAGCCATGTATTCAGCCTCAGTGGATGATAGTACAATTTTCGACTGCAAAGTTGTTCGCCAACTAACTGTTCCTCCACCCATAGTGAACACATATACAGTTGTTGATCGGCGTTTGTCAAGATCACCTGCATAGTCTGAATCAACATATCCAGTTACTAAACTATCTTCACTCTTCTTGAACTTCAAATCAATATCTACGGTCCCTACAATATACCGTAGAATCTACTTAGTCGCATGCCAATGAGCCTTTCCAGGATTATTACATTTTAAGCTTATGGAGTCGGTAACATTGTATTATGGACATGATAGATGCTAACTCGGTAAGATGTTTACTGCTGAATTTTAAAATGACTTGGAGAGTTTAAAAATATTATAAAGATTGAAATAATAATAATAATAATAACAAGACCTGTACATATGAATTAAGTAAAGAAATTAGAGGATTCTACACTTGGACAAGCATATTCGGAAGGTTGACGAAGACTTTAATTTATTTGTCACATAAAGAAAGCCAAATACACGTGCTTGTCAGCCCTGTCCCAATATAAATTTTTCTCTTGACTTTTGTGGCAAAATGAAAAAGAAAGCCAAATACATTTCAAACTTTGAATTTTAGCATGGAAAATAGAAATAAGATGAGAGTCCACGTGTTGCACCAGCAATGCATGCGTTATCCGACTTTGTTAAAAAGTATCTATGAATTTAATAGAAAAGTTAACCCCTTAAAAAAACTGGATGCTGCATGCATAAGTAAGTAATCGTAATGGAATGTACACTTTTTAATACTAATATATCAGATAATCTATACATATTTAGATTCTTTGTATGTATAGAGCTCGTAGAACTTTTGTAATTATGTGATAGCGAGTTTTTCTACTGTTCAAAATTTAAGTCTTTGGATGAAAGGTTTATCTATATTCAAATAATAGATTCGCTTACCCGAAAGACTCTCAGGCAGTTGCTGATTTCTTGATGGTCAAGATGAATTGGATCTAGAAGGTGAGCCGAGTCATTATGGTCTCTCGGGCTAGTGGCCCGATTAGTGACCCATGATTATTGGTTAACCCAATAGGCTCCTAAAGAGAAGCAAGCCCTCTCCAGGATGTCAAGCGATCCACATGTTGTGGTGCAGCTGGAATTGGATTCAATTGCTTCTTCTACAAATATTGCTGCTGAAATTACAAGTACCCCAAGCAGGAGTTTTATAGCTTGTTGCTGCAGAAGAACAGTTTCAAGCGAGGAGGACATAGCTTGCCTGCTATTTTTTTTTTCTTTCATAAAAAAATTAATTTTCTTTAATATCTGTCCCTCTAATCTGATCTTTTCTTTCGTTCCTTCATGATACTACTTACAAAGAAAATGGCCTTATCTTTACAGGAGGCAAGGACTACTACTGCCCATTTGCCAACATCACTCATCGTTGAACAAGTCAAAGAATTTATATTTTTATTTTTTTGAGCTAGCCAGTCCGCGAGTTAACAAGTCAAGAAAATATAGTCTTTTTCCTAAAAGCTAGTCTCTGTAAAGAAGTCCCTTTCATTTTTTATTTTTTTTCCCATGAAAGTCTAGAAAAAATTATTGAAAATTCTTTATTTCTTGTCTGAACTAGTCAAAAAAAATTAATATCTTATTTCTTTGAAGGGTATTCCGCTGGTGGTGGCTGCACCAGTACGTGTTGAAAAATCAAAATATGCTTAAATTTCATCCATAATCCTATAAATATAGAAAATACTTTTCTAAATCATCTGTAATCCTCATTTGCTGTCGAAGTCTAGTCATCTTCGGATGTTTCTCCTGTCTATCTCACCATTCGTCATTTACGACCATTTATGACGTACTAGGTATTCACCGTTCGAACATTTATGTTCTAATCGAACAGGGTTAAAAAAATCCCCACAAATTTTAATTTAATTTTTCATCAAAATATCCGTTCGAACAAACTATACACCATTTGAATATGCATTAATTTCCTATTCGAACAGAATTTTAGCTATTCGAATGGTTTTGAAATTTTTGAGATAATCTAATTCATCACATAAGATCTAGTTTGAATGGATATTTATCCGTTCGAACGAAATTATAAAGTCATCCATGTTTTGAGACGAAAATTAAATTTCATCTCCAATAATTATGTTGCCCAGATGACTAACACAAGAATGGGGGTGAATTGAGTTGTATTTAAAAAAAATAACAATTATAAATCAAATATATAATATAAAATATAAACAAAATATGAAACAACAATAAATATAAAGAGTAAGGGTAAGAGAGAAGCAAACTCAGTATGTTAACGAGGTTCGGCCCCACTGCCTACGTCCTCGCCTCAAGCTACCCCTTGAGGATTCCCGAATTCATTATTCAATCTCTTTCAGGTGGAGATAGAAACCTATTACACCTTTGAACAATACCGCTACAAAGGATCCGTGTAGAACACCCTCTACACTTGCAATCACCTTACACGTGGTGATTCAACGATTCCCTGTGTAGAACACTTTCTACACGCACAAGGGTTGTACACACCCTTTTACTGATACAAGAATTGATAGTGGGTAGGATATCAGAAAACACTCCTCAATGAGTGAAATAAGAACAATACAAGCACAAACTATATCTCTCAAAATGAACAAGGGTTAAGGCTCAATGCTTAGAGAAGAGAGAATGAAAGTTTGAATGAGAGTTGTATGCTCTTGGTGTTGTGAATGTGAAGCTCTCAAATGATCTATTTATAGGCATATGAGACTTCATATTCAAATTTAAAAAGATTCACATGTCAAAGACATCATCATTCATTTTCAAAAATTCAAACCTAATCTTTTTACTTTTTGCATATGACAAAAGGAGCACACTTTACTTTTCAAATTTTCAAACAAAGACATCTTCCTTTTGCATAAGTCAAGAAAAGCATCAATCACTTTTGAAATTATTCAAATAAAACATGCACATGTGAAAGATGACAATCAATCATCTTTAATATTTTCAAAGTTCAAACCTTTAATCATGGCATGCACATGTGAAAGATGACAATCAATTATCTTTCAAAATATTCAAATTTAATTTTCAAAAATATTCATGCACATGTGGAAAATGTATTTTAATGCTTTATGATAAAATATTAATTTTGAGCCTTAATCCTAATTTCGAATTTTAAGAGATTTACAACATTACTCTATGACTTTAATGTGAACTTGTTCCCTTCTTGCTCATGCTTGGTTTCTTGATGTGCTTGACTCCATTGTGTAGATAACTTGAGCTTGAGACTCCTTTATTCTTTGAATTCATTTGTTATCATCAAAATCCATGTGTAAATATATAATTACACAAAACTTGAAACTTTAGATTCAACAAATTACTTTTAGGGACGAAATTTAGTTTGTCCCTAACAATTTCGTTCTTATAACGTCTTGATTATAACATTATATTCTTAATGTGATATGAAAATATCTAGATTTTGCATAAAATTTGATAAACTAACTTACATACTAGAATGAAATATGTGATCGATCTTTTATATAAGAAAACATATATGTTCTAAATATTTTACTACAAAAATAATAATGGATTAATATTATTCTTTAAAATATTATCTTTAGAAATCTAAAACAAATATTAAATTCTGGTTTTTAAACATGTCATAAGGTAGAAAAGTTTACTATCTCAACAAAAAAAAACTGTTCATTCCGCCGCTCTGGGTTAATACGTTGGAGGCAACTTACATACCGGTGCATGGCATGGAGTCGGTAATATTGTATTATGGACATGACAGATGCTAACTCGGTAAGATTTTACTGCTGAATTTTAAAATGAATTTAATAAAAAAATAAAATAAACCAAGACCTGTAGGAATTGAGTAAAGAAATTAAAATTTTAAAGGAGTCTACACTTGGACAATCATATTCGGAAGGTTGATGAAGACTTTATTTGGCACATATGCCTATCAGCTCTGTCCTAATATAAAATTTTCTCTTGACTTTTGAGGCAAAATGAAAAAGAAAGCCAAATACATTTCCAACTTTGGATTTTAGCATGGAAAATAGAAACCAGATGAGAGTCCATACGTTGCACCAGTTATGCATGCAGCATCCAACTTCATAAAAAAATATGTCTGTGAATTTAGTAGAAAAGTTAACTCCTTAAAAAAATTGGATGCTACATGCATAAGTCGCTAATAGTAAAGGAATGCATTCTTTTTAATACTAATGAATCAGATAATCTAAACATACTTAGGTTCTTTGTATATATTAATTTGAACCTGTAGGACTTCTATAATTATACGATAGCAAGTTTTTAATTATTTGAAATTCAAATCCTGGGATGGAAGATTTATATATATTCAAATGATAGATTCCCTTACCGAATAGACTCTCAAGCAGTTGATGATCTCTTAATGGTTAAAATGGATTGAATCCTGGAGGTGAGCTGAGCCTTTAGGGTCTCTCGGGCTAGCAGCCCGATTAGTGACTTAGGATTATCGGTTAGCCCAATAGGCTCCTAAAGAGCAGCAAGCCCTCTCTGGATGTCAAGCGATCCACATGTTGCGGCGCAGCTGGAATTGGGTTCTGCTGCTGTTACAAATATTGCTACTGAAATTACAAGTACCCCAAGCAGGAGTTTTACAGCTTAATGCTGCAAAACTACTTATTAGTAGTACTACTTACAAAGAAAATACTTACTATCTTTCGTTGAACAAGTCACTCATCTTTACAAAGAAAATGGCCTTATCTTTACGGGAACCAACTTCTACTGCCCATTTGCCATCATCACTCATCGTTGAACAAGTCAAAGAATTTTTACTTTTATATTTATATATTTTTTGAGCTAGCTAGTCCGCGAGTCAACTAGTCAAGAAAATATTGTCTTTTTCCTAAAAGCTAGTCTCTATAAAGAAGTCCCTTTCATTTTTTTATTTTATTTTTTTCTCAAGAAAGTCTAGAAAAAATTATTGAAAATTCTTTATTTCTTGTCTGAACTAGTCAAAGAAATAAAGAATTTTCTATAAATTATTCCGGTGGTAGTGGCTGAACCACGTTGTTCCTTATGGGGGCATGGCCATCCTAAATTATTTGAAAAATCAAAATATTCTTAAATTTTATACATAATTCTATAAATATAAAAAATACTTTTCTAAATCATTTGTAATCCTCATTTGCTCTTCAGAATTTTTTAAAACTTCAATATACATAGAATTGCCTCTCTCCAGTTTTAATTTAATTTTGAATACTTTCTATATATTATCTATTTTTAAAGATGTGGTACCACCAAAATTAAATTAAAATTAATTTAAAAATAATAATAAACTTCTTAAAATAGATCTCAAAAATTTTTATTGTATAATATTATACTTTTTAATATAGAATTTAAAGTAAAAATATAAGAAAAATCATTTAAATTTGATGATATATATGAAAAACAGTTTAGAAGTTTTACCTCTAGATTGAATAAAAAACTTTATTTAAAATCTCAATTGTAGTATTATGTGCTTAATTAATGCTAACTCGGTAAGATCTTTATGGCTGAATTTGAAAGTGACTAATTGGAGAGTTTGAAATATTACAGAGATTAAATAAATAAATAAAAACCCCTCAAAAAGGACTCTTATTAGTCCATAACCCTCTTTTCAATGACCCCCCAACCCGACGAACACGAACATGGCCCTTTCGGTCCCCTCGAAGTCTTGTCCTTTTCGGATGCTTCTCCCATCTATCTCACCATTTGTCATCTACGAACAATCACAGCTCTCAGCCTAATGGGCACGCTACGCTATTTTGATCCTGAAAATGCTATTTGAATCGATAATTATTCCTACTAATAAAATGGTGCAATTGTTTTTATTTTTTAACTTTTAATTTAATGGTTAAGGAACTACCTATTAGTGAATTAATCTTTTTTATAAATATAGAAAAAAAAGAATAATAATAACAAAACCCATAGGAATTAAGTAAAGAAATTAGAGGTTGACGAAGACTTTCTTTAGTAGTCTACGTACGTACACTTGGACAAGCATATTCGGAAGGTTGACGAAGACTTTATTTGTCACATATGCCTGTCAGCTTTGTCCCGATATAAACTTTTCTCTTGACTTTTGTGGCAAAATGAAAAAGAAAGGCAAATACATTTCAAACTTTGGATTTTAGCATGGAAAATAGAAATCAGATAAGAGTCCACGTGTTGCACCAGCAATGCATGCGGCATCCAACTTTGTAAAAAAATATCTATGAATTTAATAGAGAAGTTAACTCCTTAACCATAATGGAATGTACTCTTTTCAATACCAATAAATTAGATAATCTACATATACTAAGATTCTTTATATATATAGAGCCCGTAGAACTTCTGTAATTATATGATAGCGAATTTTTGAATTATTCGAAATTCAAGTCTTGGAATGAAAGGTTTATATATATTCAAATGATAGATTTCCTTGCCCGATGGACTCTCAGGCAGTTACTGATCTCTTGATGGTTTAGATGGATTAGATGCTGGAGGTGAGCTGAGCCATTATGGTCTCTCGGGCTAGCGGCCTGATTAGTGATCCAGGATTAATGGTTAGCCTAATAGGCTCCTAAAGAACAGCAAGCCCTTTCCAGGATGTCAAGCGATCCATTTATTATGGTACAGCTGGAATTGGATTCAACTACTGCTACTACAAATACTGCTACTGAAATTACAAGTACCACAAGCAGGAGTTTTACAGCTTGTTGCTGCAAAAGAATAGTTTCAATCAAGGAGTACATAGCTTGCATGCTATTTTTTTTTTCTTTCATAAAAAAATTAATTTTCTTTAATTTCTGTTCCTCTAATCTGATCTATTCTTTCGTTCGTTCCTAATACTACTTACAAAGAAAATGGCCTTATCTTTACAGGAGCCAACTTCTACCGCCCATTTGCCAACATCACTCATCGTTGAACAAGTCAAGAATTTATATTTTTATTTTTTTATTTTTTTTTAGCTAGCCAGTCCGCGAGTCAACTAGCCAAGAAAATATTGTCTTTTTCCTAAAAGCTAGTCTCTATAAAGAAGTCCCTTTCATTTTTTAATTTTTTTTCCCCAAGAAAGTCTAAAAACAATTACTGAAAATTCTTTATTTTTTGTCTGAACTAGTCAAAGAAAATTAATATCTTAAATTTTCATCCATAATCCTATAAATATAGAAAATGCTTTTCTAAATCATTTGTATTAATCCTAATTTGCTGTCGAAGTCTTGTCATCTTCGATGCTTCTCCTATCTATCTCACCATTTGTCAGCCTAATTGACACGCTACACTATTTTGATCCGGAAAATACTATTTGAATTGACAATTATTTCTCTTAATGAAATGGAGCAATTGTTCTTTATTTTTATTTATTTACTTAATGATTAAGAAACTACTTATTAGAAAATTAATCTTTTTTAGTTTTTAAAAATAAATATATAAAAATGGTTGAAAAGAAAGGAAAAAAAAAAGTGCATTCGCATTTTTCGGGCTACTGTCTCAGTAAAATCCTTAATCTGAGTATCATTATCCTTTTAATATTTCTGTTTCAGCAAAGTCTATGCCGATAGTCCCCCATATCGCTTAACTTCTCTAGCTCGCCTCAAAAATTTTGATAAGCAAATTTGGAATGGTACTGATTGAAGATTTTCTTGGGCACATGTGCCTATTTCTGTCCCAATATAAATATTTTCTTTACTTTTGTGACAAAGTGAAAAGAAAGTGTAATTCTGAATGGGGAAGTTAGTTCCTGTCCCAATATAAATATATGTCCAAAGGCCACTGCTCTTACCTGTGGTAGGGCATAACCAAAGCATAAACATAATCTTATGCCTTAGGACTTTTTGGATGCAATATCATATCATCACAGCGTATTGAGCTGATAAATATCATATAATTGGATTAAATATTTTAGACTTCGTATTTACATTTTATGCAGTAGAGAAAAAAAAAGTACAAAAATTATGTTTACATGACCAATCCCTTAAAAGCCCAGCCCGTGAGCAAGTGAACCCAGCCCCTTCTTTCTCCAGAACGACGCCGTTTTGTGTCCAGTCTTGCGCTTTCTTCCTTCTCTTTTCTTCTTCAGCGCCGTTCACTTCTTTTTCTTCTTCCTCCGAAATTTCCTCTGCCGCAGCTGTCTTCTTCTTCCTCTCTTGTGCTGCGTTTCTTCCACCATCTTCTTGTGGTTAGCTTGCATTTATTTTTCCTTGCATTTTGCTTCCTCCTTGCTGTAAACCGAACCCTCTCTCTTTCATTTTTCTGCATTTTATTTCATGGGTTTCTCTCCATTGTTGCAGGTCTGGCCAAGCTCCCTTGTGCGCCTCCTTCCTCTTCTTCATTTCTTGTTTATTCCTTGTTAATGTGGTGTAAAACCCCCTGCTTTCTCCTTTGTTTTCCCACGAAATTATTCCCTGTTTTGTACCCGAAAAGCATGCTCTGTTTTTATTCCAAACTTGAAGCTTGAAGCTCGATTTTTCCTCTCCTTTTCTCTAGTATTTTTCGTGTTCTAGCTTGTGGTTGAACCTTGAATTTCGGGTGTTTTTCTGACTCAAATCGTGCCTTGTTATTTGGTCCAGCCGTGAGCTTCACTTTGGATTTTTCTTGATTATTTTGCTATTGCCGTGAACCTCATTTTCCAACCATTATTTTCTATTTTATTTCAGTAAAAGCATCCCCTTTATTCCGAAAATTTCACCTTAAATCATTTTATTTTCGAAAACCATTTTAGTTCCAAAACATTGTAATTTTTGGTAATTTTATTTTCGAGCTTGCTTTTGGGGTTAATTGAGCATTTGATCTTCTAGAAATATTGCTTTTAAAGTATTGTAAGTATTTTTTAAATAATCTTAAAGATTTAAATATATTTTTATATTAATAATATTTATGAATTGGTTGATTATACCGGGCCAAGTCGGTTGAATATTTAACCGAGTATAGGGGTCGATTGGATTGGAAGATGCAGTTGTGTATGTGATTGATTGATATTGGGATTTGTTGTTATTGGATATTTTTGTCTTTTGTCATATGCATTGCATAATACACACATGTTCATGTTTGTAAAATGAAAACTAAGTTTTCAGGTAATTGCATATATATTCATGTGTATATTTAAAAACTGAATTTTTAAGTGAGAAATGAATTTTGGGTATGTTTGAAACGAATGAATTTAACAGTTTGAGTCAGAGGTACTGTAGGAATGGTGGTAAACAGATACGTTGGTAGAGTCCCGCATGTAATTCTCGCCTATAGTGCTCTGATGGTTGGTTATTAGGCCATTTTCTAGGGAAATGACGATTGTTTTAATAGAATAGAAATGTTTTGGGCCAAAATGAGATTTTGGCATGCATGGAAAATTATTCATTTTGGGAAATGATGATTTTTGGATCTCATGCATATGGCATCATGTTCATGCATATTGTTGTTACTTGAATGTATTTTTATCTTGTAGTTTGTTTAGATTATTACTTACCTGCGATACTGTTTCTTGGTACTATAGACTTTGACACAGGTAATGAGGGAGTTGAGCCTGAGGATGTGGCTCCGCTGAATGAGTGATCGAGGATCACTTTCTCGTGGGTTAATATTTATTTCTCGCTTTTGGTTATTGTTTTTGGTTTGTATTATATTTATACTGGTTAACTGGAATATTTTTGGTACGTTTGTTTTTAAGCGAGTTTGTATTTAAACAAATTCTGATACTTAGTCGACTGACTTTATTTATCCACTGCATCATTTTTGCTGTAAACTTTTCACATGTACACACACTTGGTACTTAGCGATGGGATGCGTGACCCATATTATCATCATCCCAACACCTTGATTTTCACATGTACATACGTGGAAGTTAGGGCGTCACAAATTATTACCTATCAGGTTCCATTATGAGTTTAAAGCCTAGCTACTTTACATTACCTTTGGATTGAAGATTCACCTTTTGTATTTTGGATACATATATATTCATTCTCATTACAATTAACTTGTAACAAAAAATTTGTTTTTCTTGTGTTGCCTTGATAAGGGCTGGCCACTAATTGAGCTCTCCCATTTTATTCATCATGCATGCTTGCGTTGTTTAGTTTAATTAGTTTCTTGACCAATCAAGTAGGAGCTAGCCAGTGTTGTATATATGGCTAAGGAAACGTGCCATGATTCTGTTAATTGATGCTAATAACGTAATGTACCGAAGATCTAGTTCTTATCGTGCATATATGGAACGTACCCTCGATCAGTAGGATATGTAGGATCAAACTTATTTGTTCACTTGGAGCGACACAAAAGAATAATTCTATTCAAGTCTTTATATATATATATAATTTACGTGCTATAATTTGAGAAAAGATAAATTTTTAAATTTAAATCTTATAAATCAAATTATGGTACGTGGACGATGATGTATAATGTACAGACCTTTAAATAACACTTCTCAGGAAAAAAAAGGTACTGAATTATCTATCTTTGGTATTCTATATCATTACCCCACAACATTAATAAGCATACAAAAGTTCATGCATGAATGGTTCTCATTAATTCACGTAAATCAATTATTAGGCACTAATTAATTACCGATCAGCCATCATCTAGGGGTTTCAAGAATTGGTTTATCGTGCTGTCATGTCCACAGAGCCACTATCTTGTTGGAAGTACTGTCCCTCGAGTTTCAAGTGCTTCCTTCTTTTCAATACCAGAAGCACTGAACAACCTCCCAAGAGCAAGACCAAGAGACCCATGCCGATACCTGCACAAAATGAAATTTCAAATAGAACTGTGACCGAAATCCAATGTTTGATTATTCATGTTTAGTCATAACAGTAGTGATAGATGCAGTCAGTACATGCAAGTGGAACGTAAACAGTTGTACGGATTAAATAAAAAAAATTATAAAAATAGTTTTTTTTTTTTATGTGGATCTCATATTAATTCACTTTTTTTAAAACAATTACACGTCGCTTGCACAACTACGACTGCAAATATTATTTCTCTTACTCATAATTACCAGTTTTCTTTACTTTACCATTTACAATCATTTTGAACCAATATTCATGCTTTGTCAGGATACGACAATATATAAAGAAATAAATATATATATATAAATATATTATATAATAAATAGTATTATATGTATTTATAATTTTATTGACAGTTTTACATACAAGATCCATTTTTTATCAGTTTTTTTTTTAATTCAAATTTTAAATTTTAAATTTCACAATTTTTAACATATCAGTAACTGACATGTCAGCACCTAATATTATTATGTGAGTAAAAATTATAAATACAAATAGCATTATCTTTTTTTTTTTTTCCATATCATTATCCATATATTATATTTATATAAACTTACCCAGGGCAATAACGATATTCCTATAATTGCTTCGTTTAGGACTGCAACCATTTCCATCTCTCCTCCCATCTCCTTCGTATCCCTTGGGGCAAGAACAGCTATATGACCCGACGTGGTTGACGCATGCATTAACAGTGCACCCATGATTTGGAGTTTTACACTCATCAATATCTGAAACGGTACCGTGAATACAGCTCATGTCAAAACTCACATCCATCGAAGCAATAAAAATTAATCTTCAATATGATCTCATTTAGCAGCGAGAACTTGTTGAAAGATGCATTACGGAATATTTATTTTTAATAATTTTCAAAGAATATTCTAAAAATACTATTCAGCATATTAGCTATACGAGAATATTTATTTTCAATATTTATAAAATAATATTCTCATAATATAGATTTTGTTGAAGAAATCCATACTTAATGCACATATATAGAATATTAATTATGTACCTTGGCAACCACCAGAGAGATATGGGTTTCCATAATAGCCTGAGGAGCAGTTGCAGCGATACCCAGGACCGTTTGTGGAATTGTAACATTCACTATTATCTGCCTTACATGCGTATCCTGTAGTATTCTTCTTAGCATCTTCGCATGTCTGGTTCCCAACCGCCCAATCTAACACTAAGGGAACAAATTCTTTATCTTGCATATTCTGAAGATCCAAGGACGAAAAGTTGTATGCTTTTTCTTCCACCACAAAGGCAAAACGACATGGACTAATCAATTCGCTCGCATTTGAGTGGTTTAATACGACCTTGCCAACTAACACAGCTAAATCTTTTATTCCAATTGGGATAGGAGTCTGGCAACATCCTATGCCAGAGCAAGACCCGTTAACCATGCTGTCAATGCTATCACAGAGTGACACGCATCCTGTCGTATAATTCTTGTCTGAGGCTAAATTTTGAATAAACCCCAAAGTGGCGCAACCGACGGCGGTCAACACATTCTTTGTATACGAGATGGGGAAAGGGTTCAGGAAGAGACCGGAGATCAACCCATAGTATGGGCAATAACGGGCTATAGGACCTGAGACTCGCAGTTCACCATCCAATGATATGTTGAATACCTTTATGTTACCAATGCCCAGAAATGGTGTTGGAGTACTCGTCTCGGAGGAGGAAGAGGAGTTGCAAGTAATGAGAAAAGATGAGTCGAGGTAGCAGCCTTCAGATGTTCCAAATGGGTAGGGGATGTCAAGCGATCCACATGTTCTTTTGCAGCTGGAATTGGGTTTAGCTGCTGCTGCTACAAATATTGCCGCTGAAATAACAAGTACCCCAAGTAGGAGTTTTACAGCAGCTTGTTGCTGCAGAAGAACAATTTGAAGAGAGGAGGACATAGCGTGCATGCTAGTTAATTGCCTCTTTCTGTCTCTGGAATCTGACCTAATCTTTCATTCATTCCTGGTACTACTTACTTAGAAGATGGCTCTCTCTTTATAGGAGCAAACTGCTACTGCCCATTTGCCAACGTCTCTCATCATTGAACTAGTCAAGAATTTTTATTCTTCTTTTTTTTTTTTCCCTTTTTTTGACCTACTCAAGAAAATATATTCTTTTTCCTAAGCTAGTCCCCATCAAGAAGTCCCTTTTATTATTGTTTTTTCCCTAAAGAAAGTCCAGAAAAACACGTTTTTAATAAATTTAAAAAAAAAAAGTCAAGAAAATTAATATATTCCTTTGAAGGGTATTCGAGTCGCAATGGCGGAACCGCGTTCATCCTACTGGGCCCCAAAACTTTTTGAAAAATCAAAATATCCCTTAGATCATATTCATAATTCTATAAATATAGAAAAATAACCACCAAAGAATTCATAATCCCCATATATGTGATCTAAAAAATCTTCTAAAATTTCAATATATGTACATAGAAATGCAGATGATCTCCATTTTTTCTTTTTTCATTTCGTCTCAAAATTTTATATAATTTCTATTTTCAAATACGTGACCCCACAAAAATTAAATTAAAAATAAGTTTAGTTGAAATAATAAATTTATTAATATGGATCTCAAAATTTTTTATTATATAATATTAGGCTTCCTAATATGAAATTTAAAGTGAAAATACAAGAAAAACTATTTAAAGTTAATAAGTTACATGAAAAATAGTGAGAGATTTTATCCTCTGGACTTCATTGAGTGAGAAAAAAATAATTCAATGTCTCAATGATAGCATAATTATATGCTTAATGCGACACAAAATATATAAATTTTACATGAAACTTGATAAATTAGCTTACATACTATAATTAAAGATGGATTTCCTAAACGATCATTTTATAGTTTCCATGAGGAAAACATATTCTAAATATTTTATGACAAAAGTAACAATGGATTAACATTATTTCATAAAACATTGTCGTCCAAAATCTGAAACATATATTATATAAGTTGTGTTTTTAAGATTTTATTTCTATGTATGGAGCAAATTATTGAGATCTAATTTAAATATAGATATGTTTTATTTTTTTTTAATATCTTTTTATTTTACATAAACGTGTCACGTAATCGACAAGTTAACCCCCTCAAAAAAATTGCTGGTTATGCCATTGTGAAGTGGAGGCAACTTATACATTGGAGACATGGAAAAAATCGAGATATACATAATAATATTTTAAGTTTATGGAGTCAGTAATATTGAATTATGGACATGATAGGTGCTAACTCATTATTAAGATCTTTATTGCTGAATTTTAAAATGACTTGGAGAGTTAAAAAAGAAAAAGACCCGTAGGAATTGGGTAAAGAAATTAAAGGAGTCTACACTTGGACAAGCATATTCGGAAGGTTGACGAAGACTTTATGTCACGTATGCCTGTCAGCTCTGTCCCAATACAAATTTTTCTCTTGACTTTTGAGGCAAAATGAAAAGTGAAAACTTAGAAGGTGGCCACATCTTTATGAATAAAGTTATTTTGCCGTCCTAAATGGATTACTCAGTTTGATCGTTGTGTAAAAAAAAATTTTTTTTCTATTTAATGATTAAAAAAATGATTTTAAATATATTTATATATTTTTTTTTACTTAATCATTAAGAAAGTGATTAAAAAAATAAAAAATAAAAAAAAACAAAAAAAAAACTACTGGACAGCACACCCAGCAGTATGGGTGAGGCGCCTCACCCTATCTTTATTGGAGCCAACTACGACTGCCCATTTGCCAACATCACTCATCATTCAACTAGTCAAGACTTTTTATTTTTATTTTTTTTTCTTTTTTGAGCTACTCAATAAAATATATTCCATTTCCTAAGCTACTCCCCATTATGTCTCAATTTGTGCATGTCATCCTTGCGCAGGGGCCATGCTAGTTTTCCAATTTTATCGGATGTCCCCGAAGGAACTAAGCTAGTCCCCATCAAGAAGTCCATTTGATTAATATTTTTTCCCTAAAGAAAGTCCAGAAAAACACGTTTTTAATTAAAAAAAATAAAGAAAATTATATTTTTGTTGTCTGAACTAGTCAAGAATATTAATATATTCCTTTGAAGGGTATAATTCGAGTCGCAATGACTGAACCACGTTGATCCTACTGTGGCCATGGCCCCCCAAAATTTTTTGAAAATCATCAAAATATCCCTTAAATTTTATTCATAATACCATAAATATAGGAAAAATGATCTCCAAAGAATTTATAATCCCCATATACGTGCTCTACAAAATCTTCTAAAACTTCATACATATATAGAAATGCATATCTCCATCTTTTTTCTTTAGACCCAAAATTTTGTATAATTTCTATACATTTTCTATTTTCAAATACATGACCCCACTAAAATTAAACTAAAAAAAAGTTTAGCAGAAATAATAAACTTACTAATATGGATCTCAAAATTTTTTATTATATAATATTAGGCTTCTTAATATGAAATCTAAAGTGAAAATATAACAAAAACCATTTAAAGTTGATAATCTATATGAAAAATAGTGAGGGCCAAGGGGATTTATCCTCTGGACTTCATTGAGTAAGAAACAATTATTCAATGTCTTAATGATTGCATAATTATATGCTTAATGTGATACAAAATATATAGATTTTACATGAAACTTGATAAACTAACTTACATGCTATAATGAAAAATGGACTTCCTAAAAAATCATTTGAAAGTTTCAGGAAAACATATTCTAAATATTTTATTACAAAAGTAATAATCGATAAATATTATTCTATGAAATATTGTCATCCCAAATCTGGAATACAAATATTATATAAGTTGTGTTTTTAAGATTTTATTTCTACATGAATATAGCAAATTATTGTGATCTAATTTTATATATAGATATGTTTTATTTTTCTTAATCTCTTTTTATTTTACCATGTCACGTAATAGAAAAGTCAACCCTCAAAAAAATTGCTGGTTATGCCATTGTGAAGTGGAGGCAGTAATATCGTATTATGGACTTCAAGATCTTTTTTGCTGAATTTTAAAATGACTTGGAGAGTTAAAAAAATATGTTAAACATAAAAAAGAAAAAGACCCGTAGGAATTGGGTAAAGAAATTAAAGGAGTCTACACTTGGACAGGCATATTCGGAAGGTTGACGAAGACTTTATGTCACATATGCCTGTCAGCTCTATCCCAATACAAAATTTTCTCTTGACTTTTGAGGCAAAATGAAAAAGAAAGCCAAATACATTTCGACTTTGGATTTTAGCATGGAAAATAGAAATCAGATGAGCGTCCACATGTTGCACCAACTATGCATGGAACTTCTTATAACTTTGTAAAAAAATCTGTGAATTTACAGTGTTTGCTCGCACCCTGCTTAAAGGAAAGCGCTAATTTATGTACTCTTTGTTGATAGACATATCTGGGAATAAGTGAATCAAGCGACTGGAAATTAAAATGGTGTCTCCCAGAATTGATATTTTGAAGGGCGAGATTCCTCTTAAGCAGGGGTAGTATGTGGTTTTGCTGATGATACTTTCACCGATCTTGTTCTTGTTGACATCATCAATGGTTTTTTGCACTGTTGGTGGTGGAAGTCTAGTAGAATTTAATGAATTAACTCCATGATGTCTTCTGGTTTTATACAGCTTTTGTAAGAGTTTTATTTAAACTCTATGTCCCACACACCCATATCTAATAGATTTAAATGAGCTCAATCTGATTATTTAATTTAAATGAGTCATTGTGGGATTAGAATATCTTTATATCTAATCATAGTGGGACACGAAGTTTCTAGGTTTCATGATGGCTAGAAATTTACAAATAGCACTGAGAGGTCAAAAGGTTCTCACTTACAATATTATTGTGCCTCTAGCCATCATGAGACACTCGAAAGTTTAGTTGTTAGAGTGATCATTCTCTCATAGTTAGATCAAATTCATTATCAAACTGAATAGAGTGATGTACGTTTTTCTAAGTATTATTATTTATTATCGTGGATCATAGAAAATAAAAAATCTAATTATTAATGTTCATGTTAAAATATTTAACATGTGATATCAGAGCCAAATTATAGATCATATTCTATGATCTCCATAAATTATATTGCAAATTTTGTTTTTGATGTTCATGACTATGTGTTAATTTTGCGTAGTAATCCTTTCAAAAAAAAAAAAAAAATTCGTAGTAACCTCGCATGCTTTCAATATATATTCTTTTGATACAGACAGAAACTAGAAAGAGATTATGTGATTGTAGTTTGGGTATGAGAGGAAAAGTGGAAAAGTTTAGACTTTACGTTATTTGAGTTTTGGCTTAAGAGAAAATAGGAAAGGAAAAAGATGTGTTGGCCTCGGTATGTGAAAGTTGAGGAGGGAGAATTATTTTAAGGGTCCTGGGTCGTTGGTATTGGGTAGGGTTTCAAACCCAGTTATAATGGACGGTTGGGCTTTTGTTTTGGACTGAAGATCTAGTTCCAAATATTGAGTGATACAACAAATTAAAAAAGTGGGCTAAAAGTTGGCCCAACCCGAACTGAATTAAAAAAAATAGTAAATAAATAAATGACTATGACACGGCCTTTAGGCTAGCACAGTGGGCCCTCAAGGTATGGCCCATCCCCAGATTTTAAACCGAACAAACAAGCATAAAAAAAAAATTTAAAAAAAAAAGTAAAAAAAGGAGAAATCAAGAATGCTCGACCCCCGAATTGAACCGGGTCGCAAAATGTGTTGACCAATAGGATCCGGTTCCGACCTGGGTCCAGCACATAATTTTAATATTATAATATTTTTTTTCAAGAAAAAATAATTCTTTTTCTCTCTCTTCTCTCTCAAAGCATGCACTTCATTGTTTAAAAAATGTTTGAATTATTTAAAGTTGAGTTATGGGTATTAATTATAAAATTCTTAATTATTATTTTTTTATGAATTTTATTTTATGGTAGGCCATATAAATATATGAATTGTTTGTACTGGAATTATGTCATTTGTTATAAAATTCTTAATTATTATTTGCTTTGAATTTTATTGTATGGTAAGGCATATACATGTATGAGTTATTTGGACATGAATTATGGCTATTAGTTATAAAATTCTCAATTATTGTTTGTATGATTTTTATTGTATGGTTGGCCATATATATATGTACACATCACTTTTTTCAGTTAGCGGACCAGTTGTGAAGTATTTAGGGTCTAAGTACCCAAGAGTTCCTTGCACCAAGGTGGTTATTTCTGTTTGATCAAGAGCTATCAACCTTGAAGCTCCAAAGTTAGCCAGTTTTACTGTGTGGTTATCATCTAACAATATATTTATACTTTTCACATTTATATGTATAACCGGCATAAAAGTTTCAGAATGTAGGTTTGCAAGGGCTTTTGTTGTTTCTATTGCTATCTTTAAACGTTTTTCTTATAAAAGAGAAGAAGCACAACTCATATCATGAATATGGTCAGAAAGAGTCCCATTTGTGATGAATTCATAAACAAGTAAGGGAACTTTTGTTTCAAGACAACAACCTATTAGTTTAACCACATTTCTATGATTGATTTTGGTAAGCAAAATCACCTCATTTATGAAATGCTCAATTTGACTCTTATCACAGATTTTGGACTTTTTGATGGCAACCTCTTTATTATTGGGTGATACTCATTTGTAAATAGTTCCATAACCCCCTTTGCCAAGGACTCCACTCTCATCATAATTGTTGGTGGCCTTTTTAAGCTCGTCATTACTAAAGGTTTTTGCTATCTCCCTAGACCTTCCATGATTCAAAATATATTCTTATAACATTAAGCCCTCATTTTGTTGGAAATACTTTTCTTGGAGTTTGATGAGCTTCCTTCTTTTCAATTCCAAAAGTACTGAAGAACCTCCCAACAGCAAGACTAAGAGACTTATGCTAATACCTGCACAAAATGAATTCTTAAGTAAAATTGTGACCAAAATCCAATGGTTCATTCTCTATGTTTGAAAAGTGCCATAGATGTAAAAGGATTTTACAAAAATAAACTATAAACTGATGTCGCCTCGTGAAACAGCATGGCAAACGGGTCTGACGTGGAGAAAATAAAAAGGGACCTTTTCAATGAAATAACAACGCACCATTTCAACGAGTTAGGTTCGTTTTCAAAATTTCCTCAGATCTACCCTACCTCCTTCGGTTTCCCTCCCTCTCTTTTTCTCTCTCTCGATTTCTCTCCCTCGAAGACGATTTCCATTTTGCCGTCACCAAGACTCTCAGTTCTTCTCTCCCTCGAAGATGAAAACCTCTCTCCCCAAGACAAATAAACAAGTTCCGATTATGCAAAACGAAAAAAACAGAAGTAGCCAAAGTCACTTAAGAAAATATCACAGGCACTCATGCTCTCTCTGCCCCGCCCAATTACAAGAGAAGCCCACGAAAGAAAACCGATATTAGCCTAATTGATCAAGAGAAGATGTATAGAGAAGGTAAAAAGTTGCAGAGCAGCTTGGAGTGTGGACACTCTTATGACGAATCCAACTAGGAACAGAAAGATGGTGCGAGTAGTCAGTCGTGCTCCTGATGGAAGTGCCTATCGGAAGTGGTAATTACACTTATAGACATACACAGATACATCTTTACAATTTATATTATATTCATATCCTTTTTTTTCTTTTTTTTCTTTTGTCCTTTTTGTTTTTGTTACTCTCATTTTTCGTCAATGTTTCAGCAACAGTTGCGGGTTTTTGGTGGCAATCGCTTTAGCCGACCTACACGAGTGTGAAACCAAGAAGGTGGTGGTATAGAGGTTTAGGCAAAACGTTGTGAAATTGACATTTGGGGACCAACCTAGATCGCCCTTTTGGGTTTTCATGTAAACACTCTATTTTTTCATTATACGAGGCAATTCCATTACTTATATTTTTAATTTTTTTTTGTTTTCTGGGAATCTAATTTAACCTTGATTTTAGTTTTTGTGCTGCATGCTTTATGGATGTTTAAGCCCATGCCCTTAATGATGTAGAATTGCATTCTATGCATAACAAAAGTTTGCGCATGCTGAAAAACACTAACATATATGCTTTAAAACGTTTTTGTTATGTTTGGTCGTTGGGAAAATGGATGATTAAGAAAAGAAACAATATTTTGAGATTACTGTTTGAATTGGTATTTTTTGACAAATATCGAAGTGAAGTTTCAGTATAAAATTTTTGGAATATAATTTTGTTTAAAAGATTTGGAATATATTTGAAAGAAATAGGCACGTATTCATGTTTGGAGTTGATGAATGCCTTTTTTCTTTTCTTTTTTTCCTTTCTTTCTTTCTTTCTTTTTCGGTGGGTTTCCTAGGGAGAGCTTTTTGACTTTGTGAAGACCTGCAAACTATAAATGTGATTAGCATTGATCAAAACGGGCTTGACATTTGGAAGAACATGTCCAAGGAGCAACGTTCTTCAAAATTTCTAATAGGCCTACTTAATTATATTTTAATTTGAGGGTCTTCTTGACTTTTCTACAAGAGAGGAAACCAAACATCATTGAAGCTGAAAGGGTAAACCATTCTTATGGGAAAGCTTTACTTGAAGAAGTTGACAATTTGCAAGAGGTAATCTAGTTATATTGGGTGTTGTCATCGTAGATATTCATATGATTTTTTATGCTTGTTGGATGGAAATAATTTATTGTAACAATCATACATTCAGTTTAGATTAAGACTTCGAAAATGCCAACTTATGATTCTCTGGTGCGCTTAGGGTGTAAATTTTAACCTACACGGTTGCATACTTTATTTGTTCAATCTGTTTACTCTAGTATTTATGCTGGAGATTGTGATACATTTGTCCCATTTGTTCTAAATTTTATTGATGAAAAGAACCAGAAGGTCATGCCATTATATATGATAGTGGCTACGTATACCTCAGAGACATGCTTTGGAAAACTTTGAACCATCAAGTTTCACCTTAACCAGGTTGTGTTAACATTATTTCATAATATCGTTTTCTGATGTGAATGGTAAGTATTTTGTAATTATGCCAAGGTAGCTCACTTTTCTATGGCGTAATAGCACTTTTCACTCAAACTCTCACCTTTTACACACTTAACATGTAAAATGACACAAATGTCCTTGCCAAAAGTGCTTTTCATTAGGGCCATTTTGTCATTTTAAATGAACGGCCAATTTATTTATTTATTTATTTTGATGGAATGAACGGCCATTTTGTAATGGAGGGGAAAACCAATATCAAAACTTCAGAGTAGGTTAAAGTTGCACTATGTCAAAGGTTACAAGTGTAAGTGAGAAGTAGATAACTCACAGAGAAAATGTCATTTACCCTTTTTCCATCAAGCCTAATTCCTCCTATTCCGTATATCCACTCTTGAATTCCTTTCATTCTAATTTCAAAGTTGAGGTTTTCAGGATTTAAATGATATCAAAGATATGTTGCAGGTCAATGATGAGGCAGATTCGACAATGGTGAGGAAGTTGGATAAGGTATTATTATTATTATTATTATTATTATTATTATTATTATTATTTTAACTTTTGAGGTTTAGAGTAGGTTAATTGTCTTTATGGTTCGATGAATTAGGCTGGATGAACATATGTCATTGTATAGACAGTTGCAGCCCACATGATACTTTGTGTCTTTCATTGTATGTTTATAACCAATAATTGTTAAGATCGCCCCGTTCCCTTGAGTTTATGATAGTTTGAGGGATTTTAATTACATGAGTTGTTGGTAATCTTTTTTATTTATTCATGAATCTAAAAAGGGGGTAGAATATTTTTCAACTTTGGCTGCCATGTTGCTTAATATCCCAAGTAATTCTATTTAGAATGCTATTTTGGGCATTTACAGTAAATATTTTGAAACCGCAAAGTTTTTACTGGTCAACATGTCTTTCTGGTGGATGAGATCATCGTATTTTTGGTCATGAGTGCTAAACATAACTATTTTGGAAAAAAATAAAACTTATAGCATGTTTTTTTCTTGTCATGCAGATAACAAATGCTGTTTCACAATCTCTGCATCCTATTAATCAAATTAGGTTCAATGTCGATTAATATCCAAGCAACAACGAGTGTTGAGAGAAGTGAATATGTGAAGTTGTCCTAAGGCGTTCATGCATGCTACCCCAGGTGTATTGGGGTTTTGTATTTGTTGTTTGTTGTTATTTATTGACTTGGTAGTGGTTTATGTTACATCTTAGTTGAATTTGTAGTTTAAGTGTTATAAGTTATTTAGTTATTAGATTTGTATAATTAAGTGTTATAAATTATTTAGAGAACTAATTTGTAGTTTAGTCTGTATGGGTAGTGGTTTATGTTACATCTTAGACATATTTGTATAATTAAAATGTTTGTAGAACCAATTTCCAGAGAAATGATGAAATGGGTAACAAGAATTTCCCACCCAGTTTTGCGCTTTGATCTTTAATGGTGACAAAAAGAGAATACACTATGAGAAGACCCTGTTTTTATCTTCAACCTAGTTTTGCCGTTTTCTTCCTTCTCTATGGCCGTATTTGAGCGATTTGAAGGGCATGTAAATGAATCATGTTATACTCCTGGCAATGCATAATCATCCTAACTCAAACTGCTTCCTCAATACTCCTGGATAATTGCATCACTAGGAATATAAAATAATTACAAAATCTTTCTTCTTCCCAAAATAATTGGTTTCCCATCAATTTCCAAGCTTTCTTTTTATAAAATAATTAAAAAACCTATCAATTGCAAGATTTCTTCCAACAAAAATAATTAAAAAACCTATCATTTGCAAGATTTCTTCCCACAAACATAATAGCAAAAATCGAGTGTTGCCAAGCTTTCTTCTTCCAAGTTTTCAACAAAAATAATCAGCACAAGCTCCACCGACAATACTCCTGCATCTTGCTAAATTAAGAAGATTTAATGAGAAGTCATATCTAATAGACATTTTTCATGCACATACTATGCATATACTTTTCATACACATACCACAAAATTGAACAATAAGTTATAAAAGCCGGTGAAAATATAGGCCGTGGTCCATAGTAACCATGCATGTAATTTGGAAAGTTTGGAGCAGTTGTTGCGATGTCCTAACTTAACAAAAATAATGATAATTAGCAAGTACAAGACTTATGTAACAACCTTTAAAAATCTAATAGCATACCACAATTAGGGGATTTACACTAGATAGTGTTGAGAGAAATGGGTTTTCTTCCCCTTTTCCCATGCTGACCAACTGCAGCAAAAGAAATTGTAAGACCATTTTTTATATGTGCAAAATAATCCGGACATGTTTGAAAAATATGAGCTTTTTTAAACTATATGCAATAATTCAAACATTCAATTTACTTCTAAACTAATTATTTCATCTAAACAATTCAAACATTCAAACATGGTTAAAAAACAATTGAGCCTAAGACCAAATGGGGAGTCAATAAAACTCTAGTGATAGATAGTTTATCAAAAGATGTAGTGTATTTTTTTTCTTCCCTTTTTTGATCTTGGAGTACTTCAAACTAACGCCTTGTTAAATGATTTTTGACACCTGAATATTCAGACAAAAGGAAATAGTTTTATGCACAACACAGAATTTTCCTTGTGCATTCCATAAATGAATATATATTCTATGGAAAGAAACCTCTTGAGATTTGTAGTTTGTTAAGTCCAATGAACTTCATTTATTTATTATAACTTAAAGCATTAATGGAATGTCAGCTCTGTCTTAATGCCTAAGTACCAGAAACATTACATGATCATGGGAATTTAAAGATAGTGCTTTATTTCTCTTCCCAATTCAATTGTTTTTATGGGTACGTATTCTCATTATTGACATATCATGTTGGACATCTTTGTTAAGAACCCTCACATTTGTATTGATTGACATGTCATGGAGTTCTACATCTCAAGCAGGCTATCTAATGGGTCGCTTAGACCTTATTGTTTAAACTAGGATCAGAATTTTGGTAAATGGGTTTTAACTTTTATATCCAAATTTTCAGAATGATGGTGGGATGGCTTTTGTATTTATAGAGATATGGAAGAATCTGAATGTGTATATGTATTCTTTTAGCGTGGAAAGCACGTTATGGTGCTTTAGGCAAGTTCGTCATTGATAGTTTTTCATTGACAAATGTTAATTTGGATACATTTTTTTATTTTATTTTTTGGGAAAAATGTAGAAGCCAAGTTTTTGACTATTTGTTTCTACTCTAATTGTATTAGGTACAAGCTTATCTTCCTAGACCCAGGAGACAAATAAGCATGATAGATGAGCAGCATCAACAGTTGAAAACAATCTCTGACTCGTGGACGACGAGGAGGTTAAGAGATGCCTGAATGTACAAGTATTGCCTCGTATGATGTAACTTTAATAAATTTCTTATCTTTGGTTGTTGTTAACTGATATTGTATGCTTTTTTATATTTCAGGAGTATTATGCTCTTTACAGTTTGGAGTTTTCTCAAGCTTGTAGTTCCTACTGAAGGTTTTTAAGTAGAATGAAGTTAGCTTTAGTTCTTTATGCCTTGACTCTTTGGTGTTTCATTGTTCTCGCTGTAATCTCAACTTATAAGACTTTTATCATATTTGAGCCTCCTTTCCTCCCCTTATAAAGAGGCAAAAGAAGAAATAGCTTAATACTATTTTGAGTGGTATTTTTAGGCACTTGGCTCTTAGAATAGCTGGATTTCCCATGGATACTATATATACATATATGTTTCTTTTTAATGAGATAATGAGTGTGATATTTAGAAACAACGCCAAACTGATCTTAAGCTGTTGAGGAAATTTACTGTTGGCCAAGAAAAATTTTACTTGCTAGGAATTAAATCCATAAAATTTCAATTAATTTTTGGGTACTTGTGAGAAATGAAGAAGGAAATGAAGCTTATTTGATATGAGTGGATAAAAACAAATATAATTAAAAAGATAAAAAAAAAATCGGAACAAAAAATTATGAATAGCGGTTGCCATGTATAATTGTGGCGAATGTTTATACTATTTCCAGCAAAATAGTGAAATATTTCTAGTTATCCGAAAGAGAGAGGTGTTTTAGAGAGAGATGTTTTGGGGAGAATGGTTGTAAAAGGTTGGGAGAAAAAAGCATGTAAAAGTTGAGAGAGAAAAAGCATCTTCCCCAGGCTTGAAAACTTTAAGGATTCATTATATCCATGTCTATTTCACTTTTAAATAAATTCTTATGTGACATCTTTTGATTGGTTGATGGAACTACACCAAGACTGGCAGCTAGGCGCTCCCATTGATAATTGTTGCTATGAACGTGGCAACAAACTTGGTCGTTGGGTGTTAAATTTATATGCTTGAATATTGTATGCAATTTTCAAACTAAACAAGTCCAATCATGTTCAAAAGATATAATGACAAAAGAGGGAAAGAAGGAAAAAAGAAAGACAACAAAACGGAAAAGGTATGGAAAAATGAAGCACGCAAGCATTATAGCTGTTTGATTGGACTGGCCAACAGAATAAAGTAAATTATAATATGTGCAAGGTACTTGGAACCCACAACAGCATGCGACGAAGACTTGTAGAAATAATTGCTAGTCAAAACTCTTCTTTTTAGTTTTTAGAAAAGTAAAATCAAAACTTTTGAAGACTAAAATTTATACCCACAAAGAGCATATGAAAAACCAAAAATTCTCACAACCAGTGTTCCTTCTATACAAAATTGTTAACAAAATCTATACAACACAACTCAAACCAAGAAGCAAGAGAAACTCAAGAATCGATTTTTCCAATGAAGCATGCATCAAAGAGCACCTACTGAGGAACTTGTCTTCAACTTTGCTTCCAAGTTCAAGGATTATAGGCCATGTTAGCTCAACATGAGAAGCAAAGACAATTTTGCAAATGGGAACTTGTCTTCAACTTTGCTTTCAGTGTTATGGCCTTTGCAAATTCTTGATCGAAATGGGGTTCAATCCTCAAATGGAAAGCTAGATTAGACCTAATTTATTTGAGATGAAGAATTATAAGTTCTACATGCAAGTCATTAGTTCTTGATCAAACAATGGAAAGGGCGTAGATCTATATCATGGATTTAATAACTTGTCAAAGACCCTCCAATCAATATCAAAGAAAAGTGAGGCAAGATATTAGGTTCCCATTACATGTTTAAACCCGACTTTACCCTACATTTGTATCAAAGATGCACTCTTTGCAGAAAACCATGTCAAAGCGAACTCCATATAATTAGGAAGACAAGAGCCACCCCACGTGGGAGTGAAGACCCTCTTGATGAGGGTTGGCCACTTGAACTCTAGATCTCCCATCTTATTATTCATGCGTTGTTTAGTTTTATTTTATTGTCATTTTTTTCAACTTTTTTCCCCTAATTTTCTTGATGGCTAAGGCCGGGATAAATGCCATGATTCTATTAATTACTTGATGCTAATTGCTATTGTAATGTGCCTAAGAACTGAAGAGTACTACTTATCATGGAACCCTCAGTGCTTGTTAGAGATAGCTCAAGTTGTACAACTTTGATTACATTAAGATGATTTTAAATCGTCAAGAACGGAGAAATGTCGAGGGAACAGTAGGCTCTTTGCATCAGGATGGGATCAAACTAATTTGTTCAATTGGAGGAACACAAAATTGTTTCAAGTTACATCCAACTACTAAAATTTAGTAAACGAGGGACAACCAGAAAAAGGTACTGAATGATCTATGATAGTCTACAACATTATTACAAAACATTAATACGCTTATAGAAGTTCATGAATGGATCTAATTGATTTATATAAATCAATTATTGTCAACTTAGCTATTTATCGGCCATCATCTAGGTGTTTCAAAGAGTTGGTTTATCATGCCATCCTTTCTACTAACTGCACTTAAAGAAGAACTAGCGCCATTGTCAATGTTGAAAGAGAGTGTAGGTGTATTGAGCAAGTATTCCATTTCTTCTGTGGTTTGATTATCCTTTTCCCATGGATGCTTCTCCATAATTCTCAACCCTTCTAACTTCGTTGCCACCTCCATCATAGTGGGCCTATCCTCCCCTCTTAACCTTAAGCACCCTTTTGCAATATTAGCAACTTCCTTTAATGGCTCAATATTACCCTCATTGACAATGTGATCCTCAAGAATGTGAAGTAGACGATCCTCTTTCACTGCAGAAACAAAATACATTGCTAGGTTTTTATAAGATTCAGGCCTACTAGTAGAAATTGCCTCTTCACCTGTTAGCAACTCTGCCAACACAACACCAAAGCTGTACACATCACTTTTTTCCGTTAGCTGGCCAGTTTGGAAGTATTCAGGGTCTAAGTACCCAAGAGTTCCTTGCACCAAGGTTGTTATTTCTGTTTGATCAAGAGCTATCAACCTTGAAGCTCCAAAGTCAGCCACTTTTGCTGTGTGGTTATCATCTAATAGTATATTAGTACTTTTCACATCTCTATGTATAATTGGCATAGAAGTTTCAGAATGTAGGTATGCAAGGGCTCTTGCTGTTTCTGTTGCTATCTTCAAACGTTTTTCCCATGAAAGAGAAGAAGCACGACTTATATCGTGAATATGGTCAGAAAGAGTCCCATTTGTGATGAATTCATAAACAAGTAAGGGAACTTCTGTTTCAAGACAACAACCTATTAGTTTAACCACATTTCGATGATTGATTTGGATAAGCAAAATCACCTCATTTATGAATTGCTCGATTTGGCTCTTATCACAGATTTTTGACTTTTTGATGGCAACCTCTTTGTTATCAGGTAATACTCCTTTGTAAACAGTTCCATAACCCCCTTTGCCAAGGACTCTACTCTCATCATAATTGTTGGTGGCCTTTTTAAGGTCGCCATTACTAAAGATTTTTGTTGTCTCCATAGATCTTCCATGATTCAAAATATGTTCTTGTAACATTAAGCCACCATTTTGTTGGAAGTACTTTTCTTGGAGTTTGATGAGCTTCCTTTTTTTCAATCCCAAAAGTATTGAAGAACCTCCCAACAGCAAGAGTGAGAAACTTATGCTGATACCTGCACAAAATGAATTCTTTAAGTAAAATTGTGACCAAAATCCAATGTTTGATTATTTATGTTCGAAAAGTACGGAACTTACACACGAAACTGTACAAATCATTTATATATATAACTTACATAGTGCAATGATGATATGCTTAGAATTGCTTGGTTTAGGAATAAGGGGATTGCAACTACTTCCATTTTTCCACCCATCTCCTTGGTACCTCATTGGGCAAGAACAGCTGTAAGACCCCACATGGTTGACGCATGTTGCATTAACAGAGCACCCGTGATTTGGAGTTTCACACTCATCAATATCTGAAAACAATGAACATGACCATGCATACAGCCCATATCAAAACTCACATCCATCGGTATATAGCAATAAAAAATGAAAATTACATACACCATATGATGTTATTTAGTAGCGAAAACTAACTAACTTCAATTAAGTACATACATATATGATCATCAAAATTAATTTTTTCTATCTTTATTTAATGACTTTTACAGTATATATAGTTTTTCTATTAAGCTTTTCTATATCTATCAATTATTTAATCTTTTTTATTTATTTTAAAGATTTTCTCAAACTACTAATAAATTTACAATATCCTTATATATATCTGTTGATATCTGTAATATTTTTCTATATATAATGTCATATAATAATAAAAAAATAAGATTATATTATGAGAATATTATCAATTATATTATAAGAATATTTATTTTCAAAAATTGTATAAAAATATTATCAAAATTTTCTGGGATATATTAGGAAATATTAATTTTAATAATTATGAATGAATATTTTTAAATATATTGTAGAATATTCATTTTCAATTTATATTTGTAAAAAATTATTCTCGAAATATATATAGATTTGACATAACATCACATGAATACTAAGCAAAAACAAATAAATTAAAGAAGATCTAAGAAATTATCAAATTAATGCATTTATATATAGAGCATTAATTACTTACCCTTGCAACCACCCGAGAGATATGGGTTTCCGTGATAGCCTAGGGAGCAGTTGCAGCGATACCCAGGACCGTTTGTGGAATTGATACATTCACTATTATCTGCCTTGCATGCATATCCTGTAGTATTTTTCTTAGCAACTTCGCATGTCTGGTTCCCAATTGCCCAATCTAGCACCAAGGGAAAAGCATCTTTATCCTGCATATTCTGAAGATCTACGATTGAAAAGTTGTATTCTTTTTTTTCCACCACAAAGGCGAAACCACATGGATTGAATTTGCTCACATCGGAGTAGTTTCCAAGGATGTCAACTGACACAGTAAAATCTTTTATTCCATCTGGGATAGGAGTCTGGCAACATCCTACGCCAGAGCAAGACCCGTTAACCATACCGGCAATGCTGTCACAGAGTAGCACGCATCCTGTCGTATAACTCGTGTTAGAGGTTAAAATTTGAATGCGCCCCTGAGTGTGGCAACCGACGGCGGTGAACACGTTCTTTGTATACGAGATGGGAAATGCTTTTAGGAAGAGACCGGCCCTCCAGCTACCATTGGCAGTATTGTTTACACACTCACGAGCTACAGAAGCTGAGATTCGCAGTTCACCATCCAATGATATGTTGAGTACCTTTATGTGACTAATGCGTAAAAATGGTGTTGGAGTACTCGTCCTGGAGTTGGAGGAGGAGGAGAAGGAGTTACAAGTAATGAGAAAAGATGAGTCAAGGTAGCAGCCTTCGGATGTTCCAAATGGGTAGGGGATGTCAAGCGATCCACATTTTCTGTTGCAGCTGGAATTGGGTTCAACTGCTGCTACTGCTACAAATATTGCTACTGACATTACAAGTATCCTAAGCAGGAGCTTTATAGCAGCTTGTTGTTGTATAAGAACGATTTGAAGCGAGGAAGACATAGAGGAGGACATAGCTTGCATGCTAGTTAATTGTATTTTTCTGTCCCTCTAATCTTATCTATTCTTTTGTTCATTTATAGTACTACTTGCTAAAAAGATGGCCTTTTATAAAAGGCTATTACTAGTACTCATTATCGAACTAGTCAAGGATTTTTATTTTTATTTTTATTTTTATTTTTATTTTTATTTCTTGTTTTTAAGCTAAAGAAAATATATTCCTTTTCTTAAGCCAGTCCCCGTCAAGAAGTCTCTTTTATTTACTTTTTTTTTTAAATCCCTAGAAAGTTGGGATCAAAAACGCGTTTTTAAATAGAGCGCTGCTCTATACACTCCTCTTAGAGGATAGAATATGAGATGTCCTTTTCTTTTGGTTAGATAATATAGTCTAGAAAATTATTTATTTCTCATCTGAACTAGTCAAGAAAATTATTAGATAGTCCAGAAATTGAGACGAGAGGATAGAATATGAGGTGTCCTTTTCTTTTGGTTAGATAATTTGGATGAAATATTTTGTTAAAAATTAAATAAAATATTATTATAATATAATTTTTTTACTATTAATTTTATTTTAAAATTTAAAAATTTTAGATTATTTATTATATTTTATATAATAATTTAAAAAATTATAATAATTATATAAAATAAAATATTTTTTATCTAAAATCATTTCATTTCATCCCATTCCATTTTTTCCATCCATATAATTCAGATCAATAATATTGTTTAAAGAAACCAGCAGTAAAGTCTTCACTGGTCAGGCATTTTCGGAAGATAGACGAAGACTTTATTTGACACGTGCCTGTCAGCTCTGTCCCAATATAAAGTGTTCTCGACTTTTGCAGTACCAGCAAAAGGATAAAGATCTGCGCATTTACAGCGCTTGCACGCACCCTGCTTGAAGGAAAGCACAAATCTCTCATGCAGGAACGAAACCACATGGGGGCAGGGCCCCTCCAAAAAAATGGAAAAAGAATCTGACAGCTAAAGTTAGGCAACGAATTTGATGTGTGCGTCCCCAACTTTGATGTATAGTTTTTCATATTGTTTTATATTTGGGTGAAAATATTTTGTGAAAAAGTAGTTATAACATACTAAAAAGAGCATATAAAATTAATATAATTATTTAGTTATTGTTATTATTATTATTATTTTACAGTTTTATTTATTTGATATTATTATAAATTTTTAAGCCAAAATTTAATTTTATCAGATTTATAACCTACTAACCGATTACCAAATCCTCTCTAATTGTGACTCATTTTATATTTTTTTATTTTATTGTTATAACTTTTTTAAATTTTTACATAAAATATAATAAACACTATAACTTTTTAAATCTCAAAACATAAATAATATTGTAAAATAATATTTTATTCAACTTTTATTTTTCATTTAAAACATCTCATCTCATAATCCGAACCACCATATATCATTCCAATTACACCGAAATCATTACAGATAAATCACATTTCACTTCACGCCACCTCTTTCGTTATCCTTCTATATTTGTTCTCTTGAAATTCCCTAAACAGCTGAAGCACTTTGAATCTAACACACCAAAGCAGTTCACCCCATCTATTTATCCCTTCTCGGACTGATTTCAATCATAGAAAATCCTCACAGCAACACTATCCATTATCACGTAGCAACGTCCTCCTCCTTCACTCTTTGAAAGTTTCTCTTTCTCTAGCTTGTGCCGCCGGTCACTCTCTATTGATTAGATTCACCGCCACTGCATCTTTCTTCTCTCTCAGTGAGTCCCGGTGAGTCTGTCGCATGGCCTTCCTCTGCAATGAATACTTTGTATTTTATGGGTTAAATTCCTAAGAGCATTTTGATTGACTTTGCCAAATTCATCTTAAAATTTAGCCAATATTAACAATTCTTTACATTTGCCTATTTCATCTAAATTCAATCTTCATATTGGATTAGTCATTTATTCTCTATATAATAATAAAATATTATTAAATTAATAATTTTTTAAAAAAAATATTTTTGTTACATTTTATAATTCTACCAATTCAATATTATTAATAATTATATTATAATTAAATTAATATTAAAAAAACATATTTTCAAAGGTCATTTAATCCTTTGAAATAAATGTGTAGAATATTTTAATATTTCAATTGGTGAAATAAAAGTGTAGAAGATTTTAATAAAATAATTGGTGAAATGAAAGTGTAGGAGTGACAAAGTAATATTTTAAATTCTGGTGAATGAAAGTGATATTCCATCTTTAGCCAATCACTGTAGCAAAAGTCTAATATATTTTAGATTTGCCCAATCTAATATAGGTCTTTTTTACTCAAATCATTCAAATTTTAGCCAACATTTTCATTTGGCCAAGCCTTGAGGATGTTCTTAGAGCATTGTTATTGGATTATGCATATATAAATGACACTTTTAATGAATATAAGATGAATTTAAATATTGGCTATTCCATTCGCATAAATCTCCATATTGGAATAGTTATTTTTTTATTATATAATAATAAAATAATATGAGATGAATTTAACTTTGACTATTTCTTTCATATCAAATCTCTAAATTGGATTATTCATTTATTTATTGTATAGTAATAAAATAATATTAACCTAAAAACATATTTAATTTGGATATTTTTAATTTATTTAATTTTATCATGAATTTAATTTTAATTAAAAGATATTTAATTTTTTAATTAATTTAGCTCATAAATTAAAACTACTGGATGTAATGCAAGATGAAATTAAAGCTACTTAGATACATCTATGCAAGAAAAGAAAGAGAAAGTTATAATAAATTAATAAAATAAGAATTTGATAATTATATAGTTACAACTAAATTTGATATTTGCTTTTTAATCACTGTAGTATAAATCTACAAAATTTATTACTACATAATTCGATGCAATCGGTTTTGATATCTAATAGATAAAAAGCCGCTTTAATTTTAAATTTAGATAATCTGATCAGACTGCACTTAATAGGTTGCTTTTGGTTTCTGTGCAGTGGTTCCTACGCCCCCTCCTTTACTTTTACCTTTGCTTTTGCTTTTGCTTTTAGTTTTTGCTTTAGCTTTTGCTTTTGCTTTTGCTTTTTCTTCATAAAACACATGGGTTGAGCTTAATTATTTTGCTTTTTCTTCGTAAAACACATGGGTTGAGCTTAGGTTCGATTTGGCTGTTTAAATTTTTCATCTCAAATTCAAAATTTTTATCTTATTATTATAATTTTTTCAAATTTTTATATAAAATATAATAAATAATTTAACTTTTACTTAACTTTTTTAAATTTTAAAAAAATATTAATATTAAAATTTAATATTTTATTTTAAAATTCAAAATTTTCATCATACAACCAAACCGAACCTAATCATCCTATTGCCCTTATTTTGTAGCCATGACATATTTATGTTTTTAACTTATTCTGAACGTGGGCTGATCTCTAACATGGCCCTTGGGCCTCTATTTTCTTAAGAGGGCTAATTTCATAAACTAGTATATTGTTTAAAATGGGCTCAAGGGGATATGATTCTATTATACGATGGGCTTACAAGAAACTGCATATTATTTTAAGTTAGACTGGGCTTAATATTTAAATTGAGTTTAGTATTTTTTGAATAATTATGTTAACCCAAAAACCTATAATTTACAAAAATATCAATTATTAATTTTATAACGAGAGTTCAGTAGTAACTAATGAAGAGTTTAAATTTATTTTGAATGCTTTAAATCAAGTCTATTTTTATGAAATTATTTTTCAATGTTATTTAGTATAATTAAATAAAATACGATTTCCTACAAAAAATAATTAAGGGAGTTAAAATATATTACTAAGTATTTAGTTATTATTAGACTATAATAATAGTTTACAAGAATTTTAATAATTAATATTATTAAGTCTATTTTTATGTCTCCACCAGTTATTTTTATAAACTTAGATAAAATTATGATATTTGAAATATTAGATATTATAATAGATATTATAATATTAGATATTATAAAATTAGATAAAATTATGATATTTGAAATATTAGATATTATATTATATTGGCCAGAGAAAGGATCAACTAACGGTTGAGAAACTGATGTCGAATGCATTCCGGAGGTACAAAGGTCAATGTCATGCATACTATCAGAAGTTCAGTACTACGACAGAGGCAAGTCAAAACCTATTCCAAGCAATGTCACCAAACGAATGAAAGTTTGTGATATGTATGAAGATTCTGCTTATTAGGTAATTTTACTTTTTTTTTTTAAATTTAATTGTATATGATAGATGTATTAAACATATAGTTATAATATTTTTTTAGCAACAGAGTAAGGTGAACAAAGCAAATAGATTAGATTTAATGATACATCATCATGCAGGTTCTCGATCTTTTCATCGCTTATCTAAAAAAATGGTAAGTTATTCTAGTCCCCGTTAAATATTAACATATCCACTTTTCTAATTTAAGTTCTAATATAGATTTTCATTTTGCAGCAAGAAGAAAGTCCTACTGACTATGATCTGACCCAATTGTATGCTAAAGCATATAAAAATCGTGATGGTGTTTGAAGCAATCCCAAGGCAGAGGCAAATTATGTAAGTTTAAGTTTCTTTAATTTTATTGTCTAAACATATTTTTTTTACTTATACTAAGTTTATTTATTTATTTATTTTTGGTAGAACAAGATGATATCTCTTAAAGAAATTGTTGTGGATTCATCTGATGATTTATCTATCAACGATACTTAAATCATTTCTTAAGTTCTTGGATCACGTTCTAGATATTTGAGGGGCTTAGGATGTTACGTGAAGCCATCCTTAACATTATCATCATCTTCTAAAGCTAAATCGAATGACGACAAGATTAAGGAATTAGAGGAAGCAACAATAGAGATAAAACGATTGAGGTCCAAGGAAAAAAAGTTGTTGACCTGATTAGATCAAGTAGCAGATTTATAGGCGAGATTAGAAAAGATGCTGCAATTGAATAACTAAAAAATGTTTGAACAATTCCAATCAATGATCTTCCAAAACTCTATGCCACTGCCACCACCACCACAATCATAACTCGTTTACTTTTTCTTTATTCGCCTTTATGTTATGATGTTCTCAAACATTTGAACAATTAATATATATGATTACAATTTATATAATATTAGTATGGTATATTAATTAAATTCTGATTTGTTTGATAAATACCGTTAGAACGGTAAATAACTCTTTCAAATGGTGAAATTCCATTTACAAATCTATTCGAATAAAAATAGACCCATTCAAATAAAAACTCACACATTCGAATGGTATGTGAGAAATATAGTCCGTACATCCGTTCGAACAATAAAATATTTTTTCGAACAACATTATTATGCAAAACCCCGTTCGAATAAAGAATTTCTAAAAACAAAATTTCTGTTCGAATAGACATAATTTATATTCGAACAAAAGTCACTTCAAAAATATAGTGGCTCAAATGCATAAATTCTGTTCGAATACTCTATTCATTCAAACAGAATCAAATATGGTTATTATTTCGAATATATATTTCATATTGTTCGAACGGAAGTGTCGGTTTGAATTGAACCTTTTTCATTCGAATGGTTGTTTGAGACAACATTCGTCCCTAAAAATGATTTTTTGGGACAAAAATATTTTCGTCTCCAAATACTTTATGAGACGATCTTTCCGAGACAAAATAGAGATGAAATTTTTTTTTTCTCTAAAACTGTGTAGAGAGAAATTTGGATTTTTTGAAATAAAATTTTTTTGCCTCAAAAAACCCAATCTCTTATAGTGCAGTGTTTGCTCGCACCCTACTTAGAACACTCTCATTGGATTATCTATATCCAAAACTAAAGCCTATTTTTACCTATTAGACATAAAAATTACTTGTAATGGATTATCTATAATCAAATTTCTTAGCTTTTAGCTACAGTACATGTAAAGATAAAATCAAATTTGATAGTTAATGTTCTACAAAAAAATCTTTATTTTATTATTTTTTAAGTCTCTCTCTTGATAGTTACTGTTTTTTAAATCTTTATTATTTTTTAATTCAAAATTTAAATAGAGATGATTATTAATTAACATATAATAGGTAAAATAGTAAAATATGATAAAATAAAATAAAATAATAATTAAAAAAATTAAATATTTTTAATTTATTAATTATTTATTACTATACAATAAATAAATAGATAATCTAATATAAAAATTTGATATAAATTGTTAAAGTCAAATTTATCTTATATTATTTTATTGTTATGTAATGAAAAAATGACTATTCCAATGTGGAGATTTATGTAAATAAAATAACTAATATCTAAATTTATTTTACATTCATCAAAAATGTCTTTTACATATACAATATACATCATTCAATAACAATGCTCTTAAGTGAAGAGAAACTCTTGTTGCAACTGGCTTGGTTAACTTTCGTGAAACTGGACACGCTATTAGATAAAAAGAGAAAAAATTTCATTTTTTCTTCCCTCTTTCCATTTCGTTCTACCCTCTCTCCATTTCCATTTCTTTCTTCAGCTCTCCAGTCTCCCTTAGAAGAAAAGAACAACTGAGCGTGAGCACATCTTTGTGGAAGGAGAAAAGCAGAGTTTTGGTATCTGTAGTCAGCTTCGTCATAGGAGGGAGCAAATCGAGTGGGTCTTGTGGTCGTTTTTGTGGGAGGAGGGAGCAAACCGAGTGGGTATTAGTGGATTTCGAGTGGTCGTCTTCATGGGAGGGGATGACAAAGAAGTTATTAAAGAAACAAGATAGAAAAAGCAGGACAACATATACATTAAAGTGAAATTAAGAACCAAATTACAATTGGCAGTGCAATCCAGTAGTGGCCTTCTCCATCATATCGGATTTTATCAGGCATGTCTGGAAGATTTTTAATAAACTTGTCAACTTCTCCTTTTTCGTTGCCACTAATATGATCTTTTCCACACTTTTCTCCTGCATCCATTATTGGAATAACCTTGCCAATGCTATTTCGTTTTTCCAGCCACCTAACAAGGCACTACTTCAAGTCAGAATCACTTTGGAAACACTTTAACCACCTTGCTATTTTTTTCACTGATTCAAGACAGCTCTATTTTTAACTCGCTAACAACAACTCAAAGCTGCAACTAGACGACAGAACCATCACTCCTCAGCCCAGCGCGGTAGTGATACCCTCACGCAATACGATTTGCTCTATCACTACCCACTCATTACATAGCACCCTAAGCCTCTGTTCTTAGCTTCTCGAAACATAATAGTCACATATCTCACCGCTCTTCATCTTCTAGCTCGATCCAACTCGATGCCATCAGACCGGTCCATTTAAATTTTTTTTATTGGCCACATCGGCTGATTTTCCAATGATTCTTTGCCGGTTGTACGTAGCAGAAATGATGAAGGAAAGCACAAATCTCTCATGCAGGAACGAAACCACATGGGGGCAGGCCCCCCTCCAAAAAAGTGGAAAAAGAATCTGACAGCTAAAGTTAGGCAACCTAATTTGATGTCTGGCCCCAACTTTTATCTACAGCTTTTCATATTGTTTTATGGAAAAATTTAATTGTAAATCTAATTGTGTATTAATATGTGTATTAATCTAATATATTTGATCAAAAAATATATTTTATTGAAAACAATACTAATATATATTTTAAATATAAATGAATCAGTATTGATATGCAGATTAGTATATAACTTTACTTATACGTAACAAAATTTATTTATATCTGAGTGAAAATAATTAGACTAGCTATGAGTGAATAATTCCTCAACTTAATTATTCTATAAAAAATAATTGTAGAGTGATGAGAAATGGAAAGAACCTAGAAGTGATAGAAGGATAGGAGAAAACATCACAATGAGATGAAGAAACCAGGAAAGAGAAAAAAAAATTATGTTCAATGGGGACAAATCGAGTGAAAGAGCAAGTGTGAGTTAAATAAATGATAAAATATTATTTTGATCTATGTATAGGAGCTCTCCAAACATGAAGAGGTGCTTACATTTATTGTAGCATAAATCCCAAATTTTTCAAGTTTAGCTAGATCAAATGTTTTTTGAAATATTTTTCTTTAATTTAGATTTACATTAGGCAATGGCATTGCCAATGCTCTTTAAGAGGTTGCCTTTGGTTTCTGCCCAGTGGTTCCCACGCCTCACCTTTGCTTTTACTTTTACTTTTACTTTTGCATTTGCTTTTGCTTTTGCTTTTGCTTTTTCTTCATAAAACGCATGGGTTGATCTTGATTGTTTTGCTTTTTCTTCGTGAAAGTTTGAAACACATGGGTTGAGCTTAATTATCCTATTGCCCTTATTTTGTAACCGTGACAGATTTGTGTTTTCCTTTTTCTTAACGTGGGCTGATCTCTAATGGGCCTTGGGCCTCTATTTTTTTTAAGGAAACTGATTATATTGTTTAAAAAGGGCTGACTTTGAGGGGGTATGATTCTATTTTATGATGGGCTTAGTTATTACAAGAAACTGCATATTATTTTAAGTTAGACTGGGCTTAATATTTAAATTGGGCTTAGTGTTATATGAATAATTATGTTAACACAAAAACCTATAATTTACAAAAATATCGATTTTTAATTTTATAACGAGAGTTCGGTAGTAACTAATGAAGAGTTTAAATTTATTTTAAATGCTTTAAATCGAGTAAGTCTATTTTTATGAAATGATTTTTCACTGTTATTTAATATAATTAAATAAAATACGATTTCCTACAAAAAATAATTAAGGGAGTTAAAATATATTACTAAGTATTTAGTTATTATTAGACTATAATAATAGTTTACAAGAATTTTAATAATTAATATTATTAAGTCTATTTTTATGAATCGAATGTCTCCACCAATTATTTTTATAAACTTAGATAAAATTATGATATATGAAAGATTAGATATTATATTAGTATTTAAATTTGAGAAATAAATAGTAAGTTTTTAATTTTAAACGCTTAAATCTTATTAAATCTATTTTATTAAACGAGATTAAGTGATTGGCTTTGACAAATTTTATTCTAATTATGTACTAAGTTGTGAATTTAAAAGAAATATGTTAAGAATATTTAAATTATATGAATATTTATCAGAATTCTTGAATAATTATGTTTAATTCAAAGGAAGTAAATCTATTTTAAGAATTTAGGTTTTCATGACTTATTTTAAAGGAATTGAATTAGCCCAAGTATTTTACTAAACTTTAATATGTTTAATTAACTTTATGATTCCATGATTTTATATGAAACCTGATGTGTATTAAATTATTCTCCGTGATATGTATCAATCAAGCAGAATATTAAGACACTATCTCAAATAGATTTAGTGATATTTAGTACTTCCTATATGTGGCAGATCAGAATGAAACTAATGTAACAATAAAGCGCAAGGACTGTTTTGATGGATACATGGGTTCAACTGAGGCTGATGGTTCAAATGTTTTAGTGGATTAGGTGAAGAATAATCAGATCAAATCTGTAAGTGTTTAAGATTATAATTTCTTTGAGAGCTATTCTTCCTAATTGTTTGATCTTATTATTGATTATGTTTTTTATTTGTGTTACGTGCGTACAAGAGTTTATGCATCATGTTGGAATATACTTGGTAAAAGAAAGGGAAGCAAAAATAGTCATTGTAGTGTCATTCAATTCACCAAAGATAACAGCCAGGCCATGAGCTAGGATGTTGCATTACTCAGCTAAATCTTGTGTCCGAAATATATATGGATACATGGTGCCTTAAGCTTGGAGGTTATTGAGCACATTGGAGGCATAGTCGGAAATTGCATCAACATCTTCGGTATTATGTTTTTAATACTACGCATGTTGCTTGAATCTTTTATTAATATAGTCAATGAAATATCTTATATAAATTATATAAAGGTATTCCCAAAAAGCATAAATTTATTTGTTAATATTAATTCTCGCTAAAGTTATAATTAAAGTATAAAGAATATAATTTGTCAAAAATTACAGAAACCTTTTTTAATTAAAAAAAAAAAAGTCACAATTATAATTATCTTAAAACAAATTGTTCCCTAACCATCACGAAAGGATTGAATTTTCCAACCACAAAATATTTAATGTGACCAATAAAAAAAAAAATTTTCGAGACAAAATAATTCGTCCCAAAAATACAAATTTTGTCTCAAATTAATTTTTAGGACAAAGTCACCCAACTCATTCAAATAAGAAAAAAATATTTTTCTCACATTTCATAATTCCACCAATTTAATATTATTAATAAATATATTATAATTAAATTAATATTAAAAAAACATATTTTCAAAAGTCATTTAATCCTTTGAAATGAAAGTGTAGAAGAATAGTTTGAAGCGAGGAGGACATGGCTTGCATATATGCTAATTAATTGCCTTTTTTTGTCTCTCTAGTCTTGATCTATTCTTTCGTTCATTCCTAGTATACTACTTACTAAGAAGATGACCTTTTATAGAAGGCAATTACTAGTACTCATTATTGAACCAGGAAGAATATATTTTTTATTTATTTATTTTATTTTTTAGAAAATATATTCCTTTTCCTAAGCTAGTCCCCGTCAAGAAGTCCCTTTTATTTACCCTTTTTTATTTTTTTGGCCCCCTAGAATGTCGGGATCAAAAACGCGTTTTTAAAGATGGTGTGCAAAATTATTTATTTCTTATATGAACTAGTCAAGAAAATTATTACATTGTCAAAAATTTGTGATGGGAGAAGATAGTTCTTCTTTGATTATACAGTTTAGATGAAATATTTTATTAAAAATTAAATAGAATATTATTATTATATATATTTTTAATTTTGGTCTTATTTTAAAATTTTAAAATTTAATATATTTTATATAAAAATTTTAAAAAATTATAATAATTATATGAGATGAGATAAATAAAATAAAAATTTTAACTTTTATCATTTATTTTAAATTTTCTTATCTAGTCTTTAAATTCAAATCAGATCATTATTATCTAAAGAAACCAAAGGCGAAGTCAACATTGGTCAAACATTTTCGGAAGGGTGAGACTCTGGAAACTCTTGCTGGGTCCCGCTAATGCATTTTGTATTTTTTTTTACTTTACTTGTTTTAATATTTTTAAATATTTTATAAAATAAAATTTATTAATATTATTAAAAAATACTTAGAAAATCATAAAATTAAAACTTAAAAAAAAAAAAACAAAATTCCCGGTGGGAGCCCACATATCAGCCCAGCGGAAAGCATAGCTTTATTCCTTTTCGGAAGGTGACGAAGACTTAATTTGACACGTGCCTGTCAGCTCTGTTCCAATATAAACTGTTCTCGACTTTTGTGTAAAAAAAAAAAAAAACACAAAACAAACCCAATTACATTTTCAAGTTTGGATTTTAGCGTAGAAAATAGAAATCAGATGAGAGTCGCTTGTCGCAGTACCAGCAGTGCTTAATTTGACACGTGCCTGTCAGCTCTATACCAATAGAATAATCCTAAGGTCACCGCTGGCCAAAAAAAATTTTTTTTTTATTTTTTTTTAATGATTAAGAAAAAATTGTTTAATATTATTATATATTTTTTATATTTTTTAAAAATATTTAAAAGTATTAAAAAATGATTTAAAAATAATAATAAAAAAACAAAAAAAAATTTTGCGAAGCGGTGGCTCCCGCTGGGAGCCACGAGCGGTGCTACACAGTCACCGCTCATACCAATATAAAGTGTTCTCGACTTTTGTGCCAAAATGAAAAAGAAAGCCAACTACATTGTCAAGTTTGCAATTTAGGCTGAAAAATAGAAATCAGATGAGAGTCACATGTTACAGTACCAGCAATGCATGTAGCATCCAATATTTGTAAAAAAATATATGTGAATTTACAGTATTATTTTAAATAAAATTTTAAATATTATATTTTAATATTATTATTATTTAAAATTTAAAAAAATTAAATTATTTATAATATTTTATATAAAAATTTAATAAAATTATAATAATAAAATAATAATTTTATATTTTAACTTAATTACGGAACCTCCTATCACTCTCATACAGTAACGAAATCTGCCCCCTCCAAAAAAATTGAAAAAGAATCTGAGGGCTAAATTGTCAACGTAATTTGATGTGTGGGCCCTCGAACTTTTATGTATAGCTTTTCATATTGTTTTATATGAGTGAAGAAAAGTCAAAATGGTTTATATATGACTAATGATGTCAAGATATCTAGTTTAGCTCTTTCTATCGCTTCCTATCTCTCTCGTACAGGAACGAAACCACATGGGGGCAGGGCCCCACCAAACAAATGGATAACGAATCCGACAGCCAAATATCAACGTAATTTGATGTGTGGGCCCCAACTTTTATGTATAGCTTTTCATATTGCACATCGCTCTCAAGCGCGGTTTGATTAACTACAATTAAAAATTTTATCTCATTTTATTTTAATTTATTTATTAATATAATTTTTTTAAATCTTTATATAAAATATAATAAATAATTTAATTTTTTTAAATTTTGATAAAAAATTAATATTATAATAATATTTTAGTTATTACTATTTAAAACATTTCATTTCATCTCATTTCATTGTATAACTAAACGGGACCTCAGTTTCTATAAGAGTCACTACTGCACAAATTTTTTATTTTTTTTATTTTGTGATTAATAAAATATTTTTAAAAGATGCTATGAATTTTTTTAAATAAATATTTAACAATATTAAAAAAATACATATAAAAAAAAATCATTTTTACACTAACTATAGATCCCAACTACCTTTGTTTTATACATGAGTGAAAAGATTTTGTAAAAATGTAGTTATAACATACTAAATATATATTAAAGAGCTTATAAAATTAATATAATTATTTAGTTATAGTTATTATTATTATTTTATATTTTTATTTATTTGATATTATTATAAATGTTTAAGCCAAAATCTGTATTAATTTTATCAGATTTAAACCCTTCTAACCGATTACCAAATCCTCTCTAATTGTGACTCATTTCAAAATTTTTTTTTTTTGAAACAATAACATTTCTATTAATGAAAAATGCAAAGACAGAAAAATCTGTCACGATTACATAAACTGTTCACTCAAAATAGTAGACATAATTTGCATTGGACCATCCCCTATCCAAATTTGCTCATTCTCATAAACTAGATCATGTTTTGCTAATTGATGAGCAACACCATTAGCTTCACGATATGCAAAAACCACCTGCCAACTTGGCTTTTCCGAAAGCATGAATCTAACATCATGGATGACAGGACCATAATCTGCACATACCTCCTCTTCACTTGTTGCAACCTTCACAATAATATGTGAATCACCTTCGAACACTACCCTGACAAAACCCAACTCTACACTAACTTCCAATGCCTTTCTCAAAGCCATCCCCTCTGCAATCACACCCTAACACAAGGTTTAATTTGTGCACAAACACTTGCCATAACTTCCCCCATATTAATTCCTAAAAGCAATACCAAGGCCTACCATATTATGTCGAGTACATACCGAGGCCTCCCAATTAGCTTTTAACCATTGATGACTTGGCTTCTTTCATCTCACCTCACTTCTGTCAACTGTACTAAGAACAACACCTCTATCCTCCCGAGCTAGGGAAATTACAAAAGAATCCCTATCTGAAGTAGCTGTCATTATCGCCCGTTAAGGACTCTCAAGAACTCTCCCACGAACAACATAGTTTCTTCTAATCCATATCCTTCTTAAAATGAAACAAGTCCTCTGAAAGTCATCCACGAAAAGCTTAGTGGACATATATGACCGTAACACAGAAAATTCTGAAAATATAGCAAGCCATTTTTATATTGGACATTGAGAAACAGTCCATACATCACTTGCAGGGGGACAATTCCACAAAACATGCAACACTGATTCAGTCTCCCTTTTTCATATCCCACATACATCAGACTCCAATACTCTTCTTGTAACCAAATTTTGTGAAGTTGGCGGAATATCATGTACAACCTTCCACACAAAAAGTTTAATCTTCATGGGCACATTTAAATTCCACATCTGCTGCCAATTTATCACCCCTGCCGATACACCAGAGCATTCTCCTTCCATCTATCTTGTAAGAGTTTGTTATAAGTAGTAAGCACTTCTAACACTAAAAAAACCATTTGCAGAATAGCGCTATATCAGTTTATCGTGAGCATTTCTTCTACTTAGTGGAATCTTACAAATCAGTTCCACCTCATCCATCTGAAAAATCTAAGATAAGATATCATTCTTCCAACAACCCTTTTCTTGATTAATTAGTTCTGACACAATAGCATCACTGCCTATCACTTCTATAGGAGATTGTACCTTACCAGGAACTTTTCTAGGAATCCACTTATCATGCCATATGCTAATAATAGTTCCATCCCCAACTCTCCAAAGGCCACCAGCCTTTAGTAAAAGAATTGAGGACCATAAACTTCGTCATATCATCGAAGAATTATTACCTTTCTTTGCCATAAATACATTTCCATTCCTAAAATACTTTTGCCTCAATACTGTTGCAACAAGAGAACTTGGATTATGCAGCACCCTCCATACTTGCTTTGCCAACATAGCACAATTAAAATACTCCAAGTCCTTAAAGCCCAAACCCCCCTCCTTTTTTAGCTTTCCCCGTGCTTTTCCAATTCTTCCAATGTATCTTATTCTAATTATTACAATTTTCCCACCAAAACTTCCCCATCATCAAATTGATCTCCTTTAGCGATCTCTTTGGCAACTTGAATACACCCATACTGTATGTTGGAACAGCTTGGATCACAGCTTTTAACATCACTTCTTTTCCTACCTGAGATAAAAAGTTATTCTTCCAGTTTGACATCTTAGCCCATATCTTCTCTTTAATAGCTCTAAAGGATTGATATTAGACCTACCAACCATGGTTGGAAGGCCCAAATACTTGTCATAATTGTTGCTTGCTGAAACACCAATTGCATTAACTAATTCATTCCTTCTAATAGCAACAGTATTTGAACTGGAAAAAAAAAACAGCAATTTTCTCTTGATTCAAGCATTGTCCAGATGCCCTCTCATAGGTATTCAACAAGCCTTGTATTCGTAGCCATTCATTAGAAGTAGCTTGACAGAACAGAAAACTATCATCAGCATATGGTAAGTGACTAACCCTCACACCACCTCTACAAGCTGCAACACCTTTAATCTCTCCTCTTCTTTCAACGTGAGCTAACAAAGTACTAAGCCCTTCTGCACATAAGAGAAATAGGTAAGGAGATAATTGATCTCCTTGCCTGATCCCTCTTTCTGGTTTGAAAGATCTTCCATGGTTACCATTTACAATTATTGAGTAGCTTACTGATGTTATACAGTCCATTACCAAATTTATCCATTTATATCCAAAATCCATCTTCTTCATAATTGCCTCTAAGAACTTCCATTTCACTCTATCATATGCCTTAGATATGTCCAATTTAATAGTCATGGTACTTGTTCTGCCTTTCTGTTTTGTCTTCATGGAGTGTAACAATTCATAGGCAGTAATAACATTGTCTGTGATTAACCTATTTGGAATAAAAGCACTTCGATGACTCGAAATTATTTGATGCAACACATGCTTCAACCAGCTAACACTTTTGAAGCCAATTTATACAATACATTACATAAGCTAATAGGCCTAAACTGGTTAACAAGATTTGACTTTTTAACTCTTGGAATTAATGCAATAAAAGTAGAATTCACTCCCAAGTCCATTCTACCCCCATTAAGAAATTGCAACAAAATTTTACATACCTCATCCCCTATAATATGCCAATATATTTGGAAGAATTGAACATTATAGCCATCAGGTCCAGGAGCTTTGAGAGGTACCTTTGATTAAGAGCTTCTTCTATTTCCTCTCTGATGAAAACCTACTGCAGTCTGTCATTCATTCCACTCGTTACCCTCGCATCAATGCATCTCAAACATATGTCCAAGTCTTCATTAGTTGGATTTGAGGATCTAAAAATCTCTTCAAAATATTGAGGAAAAGCAACTTCAACATCTGTCTGTGAATTCCATGTTCTATCTTGCAAATCAATAATAGATCTGATTTTATTCTTTTGTCTTCTTTGTGTAGCACATAAATGAAAAAACTTCGTGTTTTTGTCCCCTAACTGATACCAATTAACTTTTGCTCTCTGTCTCCACTTAAGATCTTGTTGTTCTAACAATACATCAATATCCTTTTACAAAGATTTAATAGTAGCTATATTCTGAGGGCCTTCTTCATCCTTCAATTTTTTGAGAGCCTCAAATTTTACCAGCATGTCCTTCTCACAATCCATGTACTTCCCCTTACTCCACGTAATAAGCTTTTTAGAACTGGTTAACAACTTACCCTTAACACTATCCCAACCATCCAGCCCTCCACCACACTACACCACCCATGTTTTATCACATCCTCCCCCTCCTCATCCTTAACCCATTTTGCCTCAAACCAAAACTTATTTCTTTGTTGTATATGCTGAAAATCATGTCTATGACATGTCAGTAAAATTGGTCTATGATCAGATCTTCTAGTAGTTAGAGTATCGACACCATACCTCTTAAACATGTCCTTCCATTGAGAGTTGGTCAAAACACGATCCAACCTTTCTTTAGTGTAGTTTAAGCCTTCCTATTTATTACTCCATGTAAATGAGCTTCCATTACATCCCAAATCAGGCAGACTATTACAACAAATAGCATGCCTAAAGTCTTCCATTTGTCTCTCAGGCATTGGTCTTCCACCAACTTTTTCATGAGCAAATAGTATCTCATTAAAATCTTCCATTACACACCAACCTTGATTAAAACTTGGTCTGATCATACATACAAAAGCCTAAGTACTACTTCTTTTATTAGCAACTGTATGTCCATAGAAACCTGTGCAAAACCACTGCCTCTAATCCTCTTGTTCAGTAATTAGAACATGAATATGGCTTTGAGAATAATTAATAACCTCCACTGCATATCCACTATGCCACATCATAGCTAGACCCCCTTGTGCACCCAAAACATCAACAACAAAACAGCAATCGTATCCCATCTTCCTTTTAATCATGTCAAATCTAGAACATCTTAGTAGTTAGGTCTCTTTTCTCTAACTAACAGGTAGAGATCATGAACTGCTTGGGGGTTCCCAAGCCCTCGATAGTTCCAAATTAAGTATTTCATAATGATTGGCAGAGCTGCCTTGCAGCCTCTGCCATTACTTGTGTCACCACATTAGCTACCTCCACAACATATCCTCTTCCTCTTTTCATTGGCCCTTGACTATTACAAGTGTGCACTTCCTCCACAATGCTACGTTTTTTTACTGTAAACTACCTCATTTGACTTATTCTCAGGCTCCTTACTACCTTTGTTCCCTTGTAATCTAGCTCTCCTTTTCCATCCTCTAGTACTAACTGTCTTGTTCTCTACAGGTGTTTCAGTTTGTTTCTCAGCTGTGCATACACTATTGACATTCTCTGGGCTAATATTTATCAGCTCAACAAGTTGGGCCATAAGGAACGGGCCATTAGTAATGAGCTTTTCAATATTGCAATCCCCTTCACTAAATCCACATTAATTGCATTCGAGCCAACTTCCCCCCTACCCCTTAAAATTTGAAAATTAGAAGGACCATTATCAAGCTTTTCTTCAATCATAACCACCTTATCTTTTTTTGAAATTGGATCAAGCCCCTTAGTTTGAATACTATCAATCTCTTCTTCAGTTATAACCACCATATCCTTTTTCGAAATTGGATCAAGCCCTTCAGTTTGAATACTATCAAATCTCTCCTTATTCAAATTCAAACTTACATGTCTCACTTTAGCAACCTTATCTGCGGAACCAGAAAGTCCTACATTTTCTCCCGTATCCTCCGACATTTTCTCCAACCTAACTTCCAACATCGAAGAAAATCTCAGCTAATCCTCTTTTCGTCCCACCTCCTGCCACAGCCCCCGTTGCTCGGAAATGGACCGTCCCCTCTGTCCCTCTATATTGTCCCAAGCCACATATTTTCTTTTGTAACTTGATTCAGCACACAACCAGGCTCCAAATTGAGCATTCACTGTAGCCCCTTCCTCATTGCCTATCCCCTTGCACCCATTTTTATCATGCATATGTCTTCTACATTTAAAACATAACTTTGGCAACTTCTCATATTTCATAGGGATCCTTATAGAAGAATCTTGTACCGTAATCATTCTCCCCCTAGCAATTGGCTTGTGCAGACTTATCTCCACCTTAACTCTTAAGAATTGTCCACAGCCCATACCATCTTCATTCACATCAATATCTAACACTTTTCCCATAGAAGAACCTATATGTTGCCCAATCTCTTTATTCATACATGCTAGAGGCAAATTATAAACCAGAATCCATAAAGCTTCAGAATAAAAAACTAGTTGTTGAGGAGATACCAACCCTTCAAAACCCTTTACCACAAGACGGTTGTTGTCAAACAGCCAAGGTTTACCCGACAACACTCGCTCCCTATCCACCTCATTCTCAAAAGTAATAACAAAGAGGTTTGGACTGATATCTTGAAATTGAAAAGGCTTCCTAACTTTCAATACTTTTGACATAGTAGTAATGAGCACCTTTTTGTTAATCATCTGATCAGAGCACAACTTTGAAACAAGACTTCTCGATCCTTTTTTAAGTGAATCGGATAAAATATCCACGTCCACCAAGATACATTCCTCCTCTTCCTCCGTCAGCCTTAAATCCCTCCATTTTTCTTCTAATAAATCCATCACTAATTCTCCTACAATTCAGAACACTGAACTTGGAAGATCACCAGCCTTACAGCGTAACACTGTAAGCAACAACTAAACAAGCTTCACCTCTTTATCCTTTCTATTCCAACTCTCGAGAGAAACCGAAACAGAGAAAAGAGAGAAGAAATCTTCTCAATGGAGTTATCCTTTGAGTAGCTGAGTACAACAATTTTTTACATTTTTTCTTATTTCATCGTTATAATTTTTTTTTACATTTCTACACAAAATATAATAAATAATATAACTTTTCAAATTTTAAAACATAAATAACATTATAAAATAATATTTTAATAATATTTTATTTAACTTTTATCATTCCTTTAAAACACCTCATCTCATAATCCAAACCACCATATGTCATTCCAACTTCATCGAAATCACTACAGATAAATCACCCTTCACTTCACGCCACCTCCTTCGTTATCCTTCTATTTTTGGTGTCTCTTGCAAATTTCCTGAACAGCTAAACCACTTTGAATCTAACACGCCAAAGCAGTTCACCCCATCTATTTATCCCTTCTCGGATTGATTTCAATCACAGAAAATCCTCACAGCAACACTCTCCATCATCACGAAGCAACGTCCTTTTCTCGCACTCTTTGAAAGCTTCTCTCTCGAGCTTGTGCCGCTGGTCACTCTCTATCGATCAAATCCAGCGCCACTACACCTTTCTTCTCTCTCGGTGAGTCCGTCGTATGGCCATCCTCTACAATGAATACTCTATATTTTACGGGTTAAATTCCTTAGTAGGTTGCTTTTGGTTTCTGCCCAGTAGTTCCTAGGCCCCCACCTTTGCTGCCTTTCCTTTTCCTTTCGCTTTCTGGTGAAAATACAAGGAAACTTTTGAAGTAACAATTGTAGCCTTTTTCTTCATAAAACACATGGGTTGAGCTTAATTATCCTATTGCCCTTATTTTGTAACCATGACAGATTTGTGTTTTTAACTTGTTGTGAACGTGGGCTGATCTCTAGCATGGGCCTTGGGCCTCCAATTTTTTAAGAGGGCTGATTTTATAAACTAGTATATTGTTTAAAATGGGCTGACTTAAAGGGGGAAATTCTATTATATGATGGGCTTAGTTATAGCAAGAAACTGCATATTATTTTAAGTTAAACTGGGCGTGATGTTTAAATTGGGCTTAGTGTTATTTGAATAATTATGTTAACACAAAAACCTATAATTTACACAAATATCGATTATTAATTTTATAACCAGAGTTCGGTAGTAACTAATGAAGAGTTTAAATTTATTTGGAATGCTTTAAATCGAGTGAGTCTATTTTTATGAAATGATTTTCCACTGTTATTTAATATAATTAAATAAAATACGATTTCCTACAAAAGAATATTTAAGGGAGTTAAAATATATTACTAAGTATTTAGTTATTATTAGACTATAATAATAGTTTACAAGAATTTTAATAATTAATTATTTTTATGAATCGAATGTCTCCACCAATTATTTTTATAAACTTAGAAAAAATTATGATATATGAAAGATTAGATATTATATTAGTATTTAAATTTGAGCAATAAATAGTAAGTGTTTAATTTTAAACGCTTAAATCTGATTAAATCTATTTTATTAAACGAGATTAAGTGATTGGCTTTGACAAATTTTATTTTAATTATGTACTAAGTTGTGAATTTAAAAGAAATATGTTAAGAATATTTAAATTATATGAATATTTATCAGAATTCTTGAATAATTATGTTTAATTCAAAGAAAGTAAATCTATTTTAAGAATTTAGGTTTTCATGACTTATTTTAACGGAATTGAATTAGCCCAAGTATTTTACTAAACTTTAATATGTTTAATTAACGTTATGATTCCATGATTTTTTACGAAACATGACGTGTATTAAATTATTCTCCATGATATGTATCAATCAAGTAGAATATTAAGACACTATCTAAGATAGATTTAGTGATATTTAGTACTTCGTATATGTGGCAAGTTACGAAGTAAGATTTAGGAAGCAGTACAACAAGTTAAGTAGTTTAATCATAAATTAGGATCATCACAATTCAAGCGTATATATAAGTATTATTCAAGCTAGTTCATTGACAGCCATTTTTATGCACCACGCATGTCATGATGTATGCCAACATGTCACTCAGCACAACACAACACACAATCATATCATTCAGTATCAAGTTCAGAATTAGAAATTTACAGTTATGTATATCAGTATGTCATGCATCTTATGTCACATAAGACATACAAGCTATCTTATGTACAAATACAAGATAAGATCAGAACAATTTATTCAAATCAATAAATCAGAAAGCAGGTAATCAGTTTAACCAGATCATCATTCAATTCAGATCAAGGTGGATGTGCAAGCCACAGAGTCAAGCATGATCTACCGTAGGATACCAGAATACTACTCAGCAGTTCCCATTGCCATAGTAGGATGTAGGGCCGGTGCACAACTTTACACACAGAGTTAAGTGTGTTGGCCAATCAGTTTAGTAAAATTAGTCAGATCAATCAGTTCAGAACATAGATGTCAGAACAATCAGTTAATTCAAACAAATCAAGATAAGTCATGCATAGCATAAGCATCAAAATGATCAGTCATGATTTTAAGTTCTCAGCATAAAAACTTTTACGAAAAATCCTTACGTTTATTATGTTCACGTTGTGATGGATTTCTTACTGAGTTTTCGAATCATTTTGGTTAATTTCATGTTTTCTAACCACCCAGGTCAGGATGATGATCAATATGAGTAAGCGGGCCAAGTTTAGAAAGAGTAGACTATGAGTTTAGAAATTTCAGTTCAGTTGGTTTGAGAATTTGGTCATGTCTTGCTTAAGACAATTTATTTATTTAGTTTTAGTTATGAAAAATGTAAGTATGTTGTTGGCTTTATGTATGTAAGCAAATGACACTCCTGACCCTAGGGAGGGGTGAGTTGCAGTAGTTCCCATAAAAAAGTGAATTTTTCACACTTTTTTTCACACTTTTATTGTATAATTCACTTTTTTTTTATATAAAAGATTTATATGAGATTTATGTATTTAAGACACAAATATATAATTTTCCTTTATATATAATGAATAATGCTACATACAGTTGTGGAGTGGAAAAGCGTCGTGTAGTCACTTTAAAAAAGAGTGAGATCTATTATTAAAAAATTAATTTATTTTCATGTGGATCTCATATTTATTCACTATTTTCAAAATGATTGTAGAACACTTATGCACTTATAACTACATCTATCATTTCTCATATATAAATGAACACCGAGTGTTTAGAAGTAGAGCATGATGCGACGTGTGGCCCTTAGTTTCTATATATAGTTGAAAACAAAGTCATACACGGTAAAATTTTAAAAGTTAGTGTGGAATGCTTCATTTTATGTTTTCTTAAGCCAAGTCAGTTCCTTTATATTTTCAATGTCCCTTTTTTTTTTTTTTTTTTTTTATTTACGTCAAACTTAGTATTTTTATTTTTTATTTTTAATTGTGAATCAATTAGAAACAAAATAACAAAAAGTCCTTCAGGGCTACTGGTTGCTTTAAGTTCATCCTAAATGGTCTTGTACTTAGCCATAACTGATTTAAGTTTATCCTAGGTAGTTTTGAGCCCTATATAAATTAACTTTGTCCCTCGACTACCCAGTCGAAGTAGCCAGCCTCATGTAATGATCACCACAATCTTTCTTAACCCAGGCAAACTGAATCCCGCGAACTGCATCACCAATTCTAGCTCAACCTGCAGTTCCTCAAGAAGCTTCTACTTGGCAGCCAACTCTTCCTTCAACATCAAAACGGCTTGGGTGGCATCCCACTAACCCTCCAAGTCTAGTCCAACACATTCTTGGTCTTTGCCAACAAGGAATGTTAGAGGCTAGACCTCCTTAACTCTTTTACCTAAGCTTTTGCCACAACAATCTTGATAGCTTGCTCATGAGATTGCTTACCAAAACAACTTTAAATGATTGGGAGGCCTCCACGTTCTTCTCCACAGTAGACTACTGGGTGATACACCCAGCTAGGGAAGATAAGCATAGCAAAGAAAGGCACAACATCAAGCCCAATGAATAAAACATGAAGGTAAGTCAACTAGAGTATGACCAAAACATGCACTGGAGCAAGAAGTGTCCTGAGTTCCTTGGTGATCATTGCAACCAAGGGATATGAGGCTTCTATCGCCTCAAAGTTGAACAAGGCATGGGGGAGCCCTGCAGCAGGAAAAGAACTCAGGCAAGGCATAATTTCTCAAGGGACAGCTTCGAGGGGAGAGAGAAACTTGGGCTAACAAGGACCTTCTGACTTAGCCGCACCTCCCTAGAAGGAACTTCCTCTAGGGTGAAACCTTTAGTGAGGACCGAGGATGAAAGGAATCATTTGTGCCAGCAAGACCCGAAGAGAATACTTTAGGCATGGGCACTAATACCTTGCCTTGCCCTTGCCTACTAGATAAGCTGGAACAATGTTAAGATTCCCCCCTTCCATAGAGGCACAACACTCATTAAAGCTAGTGCCCAATGAGACATCTTCGACTGACGTTTTTACCTCTCCCTCAGCAATGGTCATGGGACTACATGGCACATCACCCCCAGCCGCACTCTACTCAGGAATGCCAAGTGTATTTCCCTCCTCGTCAATCTCAATCACCTTAATGGAATCTCTTGAAGCAAGAGATGAAGAGACCAATGGAGAAAATATCTTTGATAAAGAATTTAGAAGTTTTTCAGGAAGATAATTAGGAATTGAGTTGAGAAAAGCTTGATCCAAAAGTGAATCCAAGTGTTGGACATCCTACCCAATAACATCCATTAGGCGGTCAACATTTGGTAGAAGAGGTGGCTAACAAGCCCCCCTTCTGTCCTCATGTACTATGGTAGTAGAAGTAAGCGAAGAACATCACACTAAACGAGTGACATCATTCCTATTGGAGCAAGCAGAACTGAGATGAGTGCATGGTCCACTATGCTGTCTCTCACCCTTGGCATAGGGTCTCTCTCCTTTAGGGTCAAAAGGAGCGAGGCCCGTCCTTTTTGCGGGGACAAATGGGCCCAAAGAGAGTAGAACTGGGGATGTTGTTGCCCAAGATATGGGAAAGGGATCTATTTAGCATGACCAAGAAATAATAGGTAGGGTGAGAACAATTTTGGAACGCTCTAAATCTAGATTTTCTGTTACCCAGACATAAATGATAACAAACATGACAACAACTCCCACTCTAGTGGAGGCTACCTCGAAAGAGCAACCATTAAGAATGGAACTCTAAGTGACCCTAACAGGGAACTCACGGCGGGAAGTCTCACCAGCTCCCAATCGTCTCCATGCATGGAAAAATTTTTGGTTCCAATGCTTAACATGAGAATACCTGGACTTTGGGTGTATGATTCAATGGTTGATACGAGAATGGAAGCTGCATTGATTACCACCATGTCTCTTCACACTATGAACGTGAAGGAACTTATAGGTGGTCAAATCTAGGTTCTCCACCCCAACAGCCTCAAGGGCCTCCTTCCATACAACATAGCAGGCTAACAATATTCTCCATGTGTTGGGCAAAAGCAGAGCGAAAGTGAAACCCAAAGAGTTTAGGATGTCTCAGATGGGATGAGGAAATGGAAGCTTCATTGAGATCGTCTTGATATACAATCCAAAATGCTTGACCGCCCTTTCATGGTTGGCTATGCCATTATGGGAGTCAGGAACTATCTGACAGATAGAGTCTGGGATTCCAAACCATCCTCTTGCAGGGTCCAACTTTGTTTGAATGATGTTCATGATCTAGATATAGGGTGGGCAGAGTTTGCCCCAATGACAATTCTAGTGCCATGCGCAGATGCATTCCAGCAAGCGCATTTTGGAGACCAGCATGAATAAGAAAATCAGGAGGTGCTTTTTGTAGTGTTTTTGGAAACCATAGAGAATGTGAAGTAAAATGAATCGAGAGAATAAGGGTAGATAGAGAGAAGGAACAACACAAAGCACAAAGTGAAAGAAAAAAAAAATGAGGGTGAAGAATAATAAAGAAGGAGAAATGAATTAGGTTGACAGAATAATAATCAAGACGTGGGGGAGACATAGCCAAAGGGGAAGTGCCACGTGGTAAAAGAAAGGACTCAAAATCACGAGATTTGCATTGCACGAAGCAACGTGTGAAAATTTGTCTAGTAAACCATTGACGCACACTAGGAAAAGGATGCATGTCCAGGAAGAAGGGTCTTGATAGGAATCCAAAAAATGAAACTTCTCGCCATCACACGTGTGTCTAGAGTTTGTGGGATAACTGTTAGGTAAAAGTATGTGCCAAGGGCATGGAAAGATCAACACACGACCAAAGTGATATGTACGAGAATTTTACATGAAATAAGGCAAGAAAGGGTTGAAATAAAATAAAACGCATCGTTTGGAAAACCAGATGACAAGTTAGGAGATGCCGTGGTTGACAAAGAATCCCACCTGATAAGGTTTATCTCGTGAGAGATTTACGCTGATGAAACAAGTCCAATGAAGACACCTTCACTTGTGGGACACCATCATCTCCAATGTTGTGTTCAAAAGGATGGATTTTCCTTGTTGGGCACCCCAAATCCTATAAACATACACTTAGGCATGCACTATAGAGATCTAGATTCATTTTGAGACTCCAACTTCTCTCGCTAACTTAACCATCAAAGGCATCATCTATTGTGTTCAATCAATGTGGTATTTTTGCTTCATAGGAGGCTATTTGGAGCAATGTAGGTACTGCCGAAAATTATCTCAATAGTAATGATAGCCCAATCTTATTAATAAATAATCACTTATACAAAGAGAGTAATCACTTATTAATAAATTATCTCAATAGTAATGATAGAGTAATAACTTATACAAAGAGAGCAAAACGGTTACAATAAGAAATCCCAATATTAGACTCTTAGGAAAAATCCATTAGTAGAAATAACCAATATTGAAGATACAATAAGATGCCACTAAAAGAGAAAAGACCTCCATTTAATGTTGAAAGCTAGGAATAACTGAACCGTTTAGAACAAACAAATCAGCCATATGTTTGGGAGTTAGGGATGAAGGAGATAGAGGAAGAGAAAGAAGGACTATCGCATGAGAAATTAGGGATTGGAATGAAGGAGATGGGGAAGGAGATGTAGCTCAAAGGCGAATGGGGTAGGGGAATGGGACCAGGGAATGGAGAAGGAGATTCTGTGTTCATGAAACGCACTCGTATAGGGCAAATTATCGGGACGCACCATTTCATTTTAGGCATTCTCTCCCGCCAACGTTCCACGAATTTGGCTTTTTCTCTCCCACCCATCCATTGATACGCCCCATTTCATTTTTGAGTTGGCATGCCAGGTTGGATTTGTCCACAAGTTCATCCGCAAAATGGACTGAATATAAACATTTTCTTATTTTAAAAATAATTAGCATCAAGGCTTGAAGGAGTGTTTAGGGCTTTAGATTTTTCCTTCTTAAAAAGAACTCTGCTACATAAAGTCACTTTTATATAACTCTTCTGCAGTTGTTTACCCTAACTTTTAGGTTGTCCAACCATCTCTGTCGGCTTCTATTCTGGGGTGTTTCCCCATGGTTATTTCTGTTTTTTGTATATTCATTATACTATGCTTAAGAGTCAAGACCCTCCAAGTTTGCCAACATGTTGTGTTAAACACATGATGTTGTAGGAATAAACTTCCCTCTCTTTTACTCTGATCTGATGTTGGTTTTTCTTCCACCAAGCTGCAGCTTTGCGATTGATAGAGAATGAACCTAATGTAACAATAAGACGCAAGGACTGTTTTGATGGATACTTGGGTTCAACTGAGGCTGATGGTTCAAATGTTTTTGTGGATTAGGTGAAGAATAATCAAATCAAATCTGTAAGTGCTTAAGACAATAATTCCTTTGAGAGCTATTCTTCCTAATTGTTGGATCTTATTATTGATTTTGTTTTTTATTTGTGTTACATGCATATAGCAGTTTATGCATCATGTTGGGCTATACATGGCAAAAGAAAGGAAAGCAAAAATAGCCAATGAAGTGTCATTCAATGCACCAAAGATAACAACCAGGCCATGAGCTAGGATGTTGCATTACTCAACTAAATCTTGTGTCTGAAATATATATGGATACATGGAGCCTTGGAGGTTATTGAGCACATTGGAGGCATAGTCGGAAATTGCATCAACATCTTCGGTATTAAAAATATAAAAGTAAATTATGTTTTTAATACTACACATGTTGCTTGAATATTTTATTAATATAGTCAATGATATATGTTATATAAATTATATAAAGGTATTCCCAAAAAGAATAAATTTATTTGTTAATATTAATTCTTGATAAAGTTATAATTAAAGTATAAAGAATCTATTTTGTCAAAAATTACAGAAACGTTTTTTAATAAAAAAAAAATCACAATTTTAATTATCTTAAAACAAATTGTTCGCTAACCATCATGAAAGGATTATTTTGGTGATGACTTTTCTAACCACAAAATATTTAATGTGACCAATAAAATAAAAATTTTCCGAGACAAAATAATTCATCCCAAAATTGCAAATTTTGTCCCAAATTAGTTATTGGGACAAAGTCCACCTGACTCATTCAAATAAGAAAAAAATCTTGGGACAAAAGCATTTCATATCTAAATCCTGCCTGAACATCTTACAATGCATTCTAACAAAGAACCATGTTTGAACAATTGTGAACGGAGTCTATTATTCAAACAGAATATATCAAAATCAAATGGCTTAAATTGCGTTCCAAGAGATTGTGTGAGGGGCTCGCCAACATAAGGTGACAGACCACCAATATGGTTGATTAGTGGAAAGAAAGATTAGGAACACTCCATTGGTTGGTGAAGAAAATTATTTTGGGTGCTGCAAAGTGCCGCTAGTCCACCATGTGGGTGAGCAAGTACCTTGTAGACGTCCTGACATATATGTCCCAGACCGAGGTAGAGATGAGTGTCTCCCCTCATTATAGGTGAGCTAGAAAAGTTGCCACCATGAGCTAGAAAAGAGATGAAGAGACAAGTAGCTTTGATGAGACAAGAGCTAGTTGCCAAGATGAGCAAGGGTTACAGAAAATGTTGTTATAGATATGGGAGCTTTTGTAACAGCCCGCTAGAAATTCAATGATGGAATTTCTATAGATATTAGAAACCTCGTGAAAATCCCATAAATTTTCACGAATCAGCTAATCGCAAAGGTTTTAGCCTGTCAACATAGTCAGTGTTATCATTTGCTATGATGCCAAAAATGCGATTTTAATTGTTTGAGGTAGTTAGAAGTGTCAGATTACGTTATAGTTTATGTCACTAGACTCAATAGAATATTTAGAATTTTTTAGTACTAAGTTTATTATGTGCTTTTTCGGAGTGAATAGTAACCTCGATAAGCGTATTAAATGCAGTGTTTTCAAAATCACAGTGTGGAATGTCCAAATTAGGTTAGAGAAGTTTTATTTGGACACTTGGCAAGATCTTAACCACATATAATGAATAGTATTAGATACTTGGCACAAAGAGAAACCATTAGATGGATTTGTGAAGGAAATCAATGTGTTAGATCATGCCACCTAAGCAAAACCTTTTTCATCTGATCAACCAAATTGAGCCAGATCCAAGAGGGTTTCAATCCTAGTCCCTAAATGGTTGGAATCCATTTGAAACCCCAAAAACTTGGTTGAAACCGAAACCCTAAACGGTTTCCCCAAACCCTAAAGTTGGCCTTCAAATCATTTTTGATCCAATTTCTAGCATTGTGTTTAATCACTTGATTAAATCACTTCCACATGCTATTAATTTCTCAAATCCTTATTATGACATCTTTATCCAACATTTTAAACCTTAGAAATTTGATTGGGTCAAGAAAAATTGGATTTGGGCTTGATAGCATCTCAAACCCTAACCAAACCCCCTTTAAACCCCAAATTAAAGCTCACTTGGTTGAGGCCCACTAAGGCCCACGAATTTGGCCACCTTGGCAAGGCTTCTTGGAGAAGTTTCCTCCCCCACTTGGCAGATCATTCATTGCCTCAAGCTGCACTCAATAGTATGGAGGAACCCATCCCATCAAGCACCATGCCCCATAGCTTTTGTCCTTTGCCCCCCACTATCCTTCACTTTATGTCACATGTATACCTCCACTCAATGATCATTAAGGTCCAAATATTCCCCCTACAGAAGTCTTGAGTCGTGCAAGATACACTTACTTCACTTTAATCATATCTTCATCCCGTTCTTAGAGAGAAACCCAAAAGAGCTCTCTCGGGCAGTTTTCTGTGTGTTTTTCCGTGGAGCTTTTCAACCCTTTTTAGGTATTTTCACACGATGACTTCTTCATAAAAGTTGTTCATCTTTGAGTCTAGTTTCCGTAGATGTATTTTTCGTATCATTCCATGGTCATTTGGTCGGTCAAAAGTATTTTTAACCATGGAAAGGTCATTCTGGGCGTGAATATAGAGAGTATGTTATGTTTTGGAGTTTTTGACCAAGCTAATGGACATATCTTGGTCCGAAAATTTTATGGAGTGTTCTTAGCATGTGTTTAAGAGTTTTCATTGAGGTTTTGTTACATGACTAAAGCTTTTGATGATAGATTTTCTTAGATCTATAAACTTGAAAACTGGAAGTGGCAAAACAGTTTTTATTTGGAGAAAGTTTGAATATTTCGAGGTTTGGTCTTACTCTAAAGGTTTTGATATTTTTATATGATGATCCTAAGTCTCTTATTTTCATTATAGGATGTTATTTTGGAAATATTTAGTATTAGTTTCAAAGATATGATTTTTCTATGCAAGAGGATTTCGGTTAGGCATAAGATTTGATGTTTTTGAATTAGATCCATGTTTATTGATTTTGAGCCATGTGATTTTAAGTTTGATGGTTGGATCCTATTTAAGACACATCATTAAACCATGTAATGCTTTATTTCGAAGATCTCATCTTCTTAAGCCATTGATCAAGAGATTTATCAAAACTAGTTGAGGAAAAAGTTTCTGTTTTTGGACTAAGTATAAAACCAAAAACTCCAAGTGTTATTTTGTGATTTTGGTGACTTTAGTTTGATGATTTAAAGCATGGTTGATGTTAGGATGATGTTATGAATATGTTAGAAGTAAGATTTGATTTTTGGAATTCTTGGAGATGTTTTAATTTAAGGTCAAAGCTTGTGATTCAAGTGCTTGGATCTTTTTACAAAAAAGTTTGGTGTTGATTATTAGCTTTTTCTAAATGGATATTTTAAGTATGGTTTTAAACTTAGGATTGGAAGATGTTTGTTGTAAAATTTTGGTTTAAGCATGAGTTTTGAAGTTGGAAGGAATTGCAACAAAAATCAAGAGAAATGGCCTATGGATGTTTCGGCCATAGTGTGTTTTGCATAGTTGTGTTTTGTTTTAAATTTTTCTGAGTTGATATTTGAGTTTATGACAAAATTTACATGAGGAATGTAAATTTTGGAAATTTTTAGAGTTAGGATGTGAAATTCTTAAGTTAAGAATAAAATGGTCATTTTCCCACATGTAGAGGGTAAAATGATAATTTTACTCTAAGTTAGCTTGTTTTCATGTTTCTAATTGTTAGTAATTAAATTTCTAACTTTTAGAATGACCTTTTACAGTTCCTCGTGTTTCGCGCTTTATTCTCATAGAACGCGACGATCGAGGTAAGTTAGCTTTTAACTTACTATCAGTTTACTGTGTATATATGATGAGTAAGAAAACTACAATTTATGCATGTATGTTATCATATATGTCATGTCATTACATGTTTATCTGTTACGCATGATTTATTCTTTCATGAATATTTATCTGTTATACAATCTTTTCTATCATGCAATGTTGTATGTTATAAGTATGCCAAGTTAAGTATGTCATATTTTACATGTATGTCATATCATATGATATTCACTGTTGCAAGTATGTCACGTCAAGTATATTATCTGTTACATGTTCGGACAAGTTACGAAGTGTTTCCATCTCAAGTAAGTCATGTCTTTCAAGTTACGTTTATGTCAGCTATGTCCAGCGTACTCCTGGTGTAATCATTCTGATTGCTAGGGTACGTGTTTTTAAGATACTCGTGATGGAATCATTCTGATTGTTCACTATTTCTGATGAAATGATTGGCGAAATCATTTTGATTGTCAGAATCCAAGTCCAAGTTCATGTGAAGTAAAGAAGCAATATTCCAAGTTTATGTTAAGTCAAGTTTCAGATCAAGTGCATGTTAAGTCAAGTTCGATAGAAATTCAATGGTGAAATTTCTATAGACTTTAGGAACCTCGTGAAAACTTCGTAAGTTTTCACGAATCGACTAATCGCATAGGTTTTAGTCTGTCAACATAGTTAGTGTTATCACCAACTATGGTGCCAGAAATGCGATTTTAATTGTTTGGGATAGTTAGAAGTGTCAGAATACATTATAGTCTACACCACTAGGTTCAATTGAATATTTATGATTTTTCAGTACAAAGTTTATTACGTTTTTTTTTAGAGTAAATAGTAACCTTGATAAGCGTACTAACGGCAACGTTTTCAAAATCACAGTGTGGAATGTACAAATTAGGTTAGAGAAGTTTTATTTGGACACTTGGCAAAATCTTAACCACACATAATGAATAGTATTAGATACATGGCACAAAGTGAAACCATTAGATGGAATTGTAAAGGAAATTAAGGTATGAGATCATGTCATCTAAGCAAAACATTTTTCATCTGATCAACCAAATTGAGCCAGATTAAAGAGTGTTTCAACCCTAGTGAAACCCTAAATGGTTGGAATCTATTTGAAACCCCAAAAACTTGGTTGAAACCGAAACCCTAAACGGTTTCCCCAAACCCTAAAGTTGGCCTTCAAACTCTTTTGATCCAATTTCTAGCATTGTGTTTAATTACTTGATTAAATCACTTCCACATGCTATTAATTTCTCAAATTCTTATTATGACATCTTTATCCAACATTTTAAACCTTGGAAATTTGATTGGGCCAAGAAAAATTGGATTTGGGCTTGATAGCATCTCAACCCTAACCAAACCCCATTTAAACCCCAAATTGAAGTACACTTGGTTGAGGCCCACTATGGCCCACGAATTTGGCCACCTTGGCAAAGCTTCTTGGAGAAGTTTCCTCCCCCACGTGGCAGACCATTCATTGCATCAAGTTGCACTCAATAATATGGAGGAACCCACCCCATCAAGTCCCATGTCTCATAGCTTTTGTAGGTTGTCCTTTGCCCCCCACTATCCTCTACTTTATGTCACATGTCTACCTTCACTCAATGATCATTAAGGTCCATATATTCCCCCTACAGAAGACCTGAGTCGTGCAAGACACACTTATTTCACTTTAATCATTTCTTCACCCCGTTCTTAGAGAGAGACCCAAAAGAGATCTCTCGGGCAGTTTTCTGTGTGTTTTTGCGTGGAGATTTTCGACACTTTTTCCTCATATTTCGCGCTTTATTCTCATAGAATGCGACAATCGAGTTCCTCGTGTTTCGCACTTTATTTTTGTAGAACACGACGATTTGAGTAAGTTAGCTTCTAACTTACTATCAGTTTATTGTGTATGTATGATGGGTAAGGGAACTATAATTTATGCATGTATGTTATCATATATGTCATGTCATGCCATGTTTATCTGTTACGCATGATTTATTCTTTTACGAATATTTATCTGTTACAAAATCTTTTATGTCATGCAATGTTATATGTTATAAGTATGCCACGTTTAAGTATGCTAAATGTTACATGTATGTCATGGAATGTTTATGTTTAAATCATATTGTGCCATTTACAAGTATATGCCATGTTAGAAAAGTTCATGATATTAAATAATATCTCATGTATTAAGAAAGATAAGATATTTAAGAGTGACACGGATCTAAGCATGTTCACCACAAGTTATGTTATGCGGTGCCATGGACTCAAGCGTGGTTCACCTTATGTAAAGTTCATATAAGTTTCAGATCATGTTCAAGTTAAGTTATTCATGTCAATCACGACCCAAAATGCTAGGATAGGGTAATATCTTAGTGGAACTCCTTTGTTCACGCTGGAGTGTCTAAATAGGTGTGAAATTCCCTCTGGGTTGACGAAGTACAGTCAACAGGTTGCGAATGGGGCCTAAGTAACTGGTCACCGGCGCGCGTCAGCCACTAACGCCAATGGTGTCATAGTTTATGTTACGTGTATTCATAGGGCCACAACAATTGTGGAGCATACACTACGTGAGACACAGCAATTGTGACACGTAGAATACGTGGGGCCACAACAACTGTGGAGTACGTATTAACGCACTCACAGCTGGTCTAGATACCTGTGTTGTGATGCGGTAATCGGCAGGGACACGCGGCTCTAGGGGACCCGTGTAGCACCCATATGGTCACGTTATTGATTAAGACAATTGAATAAGATTCCAAGTTCATGTATTTCACATTCAAGTCATGTTTCACGTTACGTTATGTTCAAGTGTACGTTCATGTCAAGCTTAAAGTTCAAGTTCATGTTATGTTTCAAGTTCACATCCATGCTTTGATTTAAGTTCATGTCACGTCAAGCTAAGTTTCTGTTTCAGTTCAATTATGTCAACTCATGTCATGTTATGTCATGTCACATTATGCTTATTATTTTATGCCATGTTATGTCAAGTTATGTTATATTTACTTTTGATTTTGATGGTGCATTCATACCTTTATTTCTAGGCATACATCATTAACTTGTGTGAAAGTTTTCTGTTAACTTGCTGAGATTTGTAATCAAATCTCACCGTGGTAGTCCCAACTACCATTCCCCCCCGAATGGTAGGTGATGTGTCAGGTTCAGAACAGGGAGCAGACACCGATAGGCTGGAGGATGTTGACTAGACGCCGCAGATGCGATGCAGAGTTTTCAGCTTCTATAGTTAGTTTTTTTTGGGACAGTATTCTAACCTCGTTAATTGAGTTACGCGAATTACTCGATGAACTGGTTCAGTAAGTGTATTTTGGTACTGTAATATGGAGTTTAGTCACCCATGTTTTGAGATTACAGTCTTCTGAGACCCGTACTGTAATCGTGGTTATTTATTTTGTTAAGTATGCATGGAGTATGCTTTAATTATTTGGGATGTTATAAGTTTGGTGCATAGTATTCAAAAAAAAAGAAAGAATTATCCGCTGCGAATATTGCTTAATGCTAAATGCATGTTAGGAACATTGCATCCTATATGTCATGAACGGGGAGATTTCAGTTTGGGATCGGACGGACATCTGAAGCGTCGAGACATGTAACACAAGGTTACCTGCCCCCGTTCATGACATATAGGATGCAATATTCCTAACATGCATCTAGCATTATGCAGTATTCGCAGCGGATAATTCTTTTTTTTTTTAATACCATGCACCAAACTTATAACATCCCAAATAATTAAAACATAATCCATGCATACTTAACAAAATAAATAACCACGATTACAGTACGAGTCTCAGAAGACTGTAATTTCAAAACATGGGTAACTAGACTCCATATTACAGTACCAAAATGCACTTACTGAACCAGTTCATCGAGTAACTCGCGTAACTAAATTAACGAGGTTAGAATACTGTCTCAAAAAAAACTAACTATAGAAGTTGAAAACTCTGCATCGCATCTACGACGTCTAGTCAACATCCTCCAGCCTATCGGTGTCTGCTCCCTGTTCTGAACCTAACACATCGCCTACCATTCGGGGGGGAATGGTAGTTGGGACTACCACGGTGAGATTTGATTACAAATCTCAGCAAGATAATAGAAAACTTTCACACAGGTTAATGATGTATGCATAAAAATAAAGGTATGAACGCACCATCAAAATTAAAAGTAAATATAACATAACTTGACATAACATTGCATAAAATAATAAGCATAATGTGACATGACATAACATGACATGAGTTGACATAATTGAACTGAAACAGAAACTTAGCTTAACGTGACATGAACTTAAATCATAGCGTGGATGTGAACTTGAAACATAACATGGACTTGAACTTTAAGCTTGACATGAACGTACACTTGAACATAACGTAACGTGAAACATGACTTGAACGTGAAATACATGAACTTGGAATCTTATTCAATTGTCTTAATCAATAACGTGACCATATGGGTGCTACACGGGTCCCCTAGAGCCGCGTGTCCCTGCCGATTACCGCATCACAATACAGGTATCTAGACCAGCTGTGAGTGCATTAATACGTACTCCACAGTTGTTGTGGCCCCACGTATTCTACGTGTCACAATTGCTGTGTCTCACGTAGTGTATGCTCCACAGTTGTTGTGGCCCCATACTTCATGCTCCACAATTGTTGTGGCTCCATGAATACACGTAACATAAAATATGACACCATCGGCGTTAGTGCCTGGCGTGCTCCGGTGACCTGTTACTTAGGCCCCATTCGCAACCTGTTGACTGTACTTCGTCAACCCAGAGAATTTCACACATATTTAGACACTCCAGCGTGAACAAAGGAGTTCCACTAGGATATTACCCCATCCTAGCATTTAGGGTCGTGATTGACATGAATAACTTAACTTGAACATGATCTGAAACTTATATGAACTTTACATAAGGTGAACCACGCTTGAGTCCGTGGCACCGCATAACATAACTTGTGGTGAACATGCTTAGATCCGTGTCACTCTTAAATATCTTATCTTTCTTAATACATGAGATATTATTTAATATCATGAACTTTTCTAACATGGCTATACTTGTAAATGGCACAATATGATTTAAACATAAACATTCCATGACATACATGTAACATATGCATACTTAACATGGCATACTTATAACATAAACATTGCATGACATAAAAGATTTTGTAACAGATAAATATTCTAAAAGAATAAATCATGCGTAACAGATAAACATGTATGACATGACATATATGATAACATACATACATAAATTATAGTTCCCTTACCCATCATACATACACAATAAACTGATAGTAAGTTAGAAGCTAACTTACTCAAATCGTCGCGTTCTACGAGAATAAAGTGCGAAACACAAGGAACTCGATTGTCGCGTTCTACGAGAATAAAGTGCAAAATACGAAGAAAAAGGGTCGAAAATCTCCACACAAAAACACACAGAAAACTGCCCGAGAGAGCTCTTTTGGGTCTCTCTCTAAGAACGGGGTGAAGAAATGATTAAAGTGAAGTAAGTGTGTCTTGCACGACTCAGGTCTTCTGAAGGGGGAATATATAGACCTTAATGATCATTGAGTGAAGGTAGACATGTGACATAAAGTAGAGGATAGTGGGGGGCAAAGGACAACCTACAAAAGCTATGAGACATGGGACTTGATGGGGTGGGTTCCTCCATATTATTGAGTGCAACTTGATGCAATGAATGGTCTGCCAAGTGGGAAAGGAAACTTCTCCAAGAAGCTTTGCCAAGGTGGCCAAATTCGTGGGCCTTAGTGGACCTCAACCAAGTGGACTTCAATTTGGGGTTTAAATGGGGTTTGGTTAGGGTTTGAGATGCTATCAAGCCCAAATCCAATTTTTCTTGGCCCAATCAAATTTCCAAGGTTTAAAATGTTGGATAAAGATGTCATAATAATAATTTGAGAAATTAATATCATGTGGAAGTGATTTAATCAAGTGATTAAACACAATGCTAGAAATTGGATCAAAAGAGTTTGAAGGCCAACTTTAGGGTTTGGGGAAACCGTTTAGTGTTTCGGTTTCAACCAAGTTTTTGGGGTTTCAAATAGATTCCAACCATTTAGGGTTTCACTAGGGTTGAAACCCTCTTTAATCTGGCTCAATTTGGTTGATCAGATGAAAAAGGTTTTGCTTAGATGGCGTGATCTCACACCTTGATTTCCTTCACAATTCCATCTAATGGTTTCACTTTGTGCCATGTATCTAATACTATTCATTATGTGTGGTTAAGATCTTGCCAAGTATCCAAATAAAACTTCTCTAACCTAATTTGGACATTGTACACTGTGATTTTGAAAACGTTGCAGTTAATACGCTTATCAAGGTTACTATTCACTCCAAAAAAAAACGTAATAAACTTTAGACTGAAAAATCCTAAATATTCAATTGAGCCTAGTGGTGTAGAGTATAATGTATTCTGACACTTCTAACTATCTCATACAATTAAAATCGCATTTCTGACACCATAGTGAGTGATAACACTAACTATGTTGACAGACTAACACCTATGCAATTAGTCGATTCGTGAAAACTTACGGAGTTTTCACGAGGTTCCTAAAGTCTATAGAAATTTCACCATTGAATATCAAGCGAACTTGACTTAACATGCACTTGATCTGAAACTTGACTTAACATAAACTTTGAATATTGCTTCTTTACTTAACATGAACTTAGAATTGGATTCTGACAATCAAAATGATTTCGCCAGTCGTTTCATCAGAAATAGTGAACAATCAGAATGATTCCATCACGAGTATCTTAAAAACACGTATCCTAGCAATCAGAATGATTACACCAGGAGTACCTCACAAAATGATTTCGCCAGTCGTTTCATCAGAAATAGTGAACAATCAGAATGATTCCATCAAGAGTATCTTAAAAACACGTACCCTAACAATCAGAATGATTGCACCAGGAGTACCACATATTACTCTAACAATGAGAATGATTCCATCAAGAGTATCTTAAAAACACGTACCCTAGCAATCAGAATGATTGCACCCGGAGTACCACATATTACTCTGACAATCAAAATGATTCCATCAAGAGTATCTTAAAAACACGTACCCTACCAATCAGAATGATTGCACCAGGAGTACCACATATTACTCTGACAATCAGAATGATTCCATCAAGTGTATCTTAAAAACACGTACCCTAGCAATCAGAATGATTGCACCAGCAGTACCACATATTACTCTGACAATCAGAATGATTCCATCAAGAGTATCTTAAAAACACGTACCCTAGCAATCAGAATGATTACACCAGGAGTACGCTGGACATAGCATAGCATAGCATAACTTGACATATAGCAGGACATAACTGACATAACGTGAATTTAAACGTGAACTGAACTTGACTTAACATGACATGAAATTGAGCTTAAAACATAACATGAACTAGCAACATAGCATGAACGTAAACTTGAAACATAACATAGACTTGAAACATAGCATGAACGTGAACATGCATAACATAAATATGAACTTGAACTTAACATAAACCTGAGCATAACATGGCATAAATGTGAACTTAAGACATAATATGAACGTGAACATAACATAACATGAACGTGAACTTGAAAATAACATGTACGTGAATATAACATGACAGAATCGTGAACTTGAAAGATAACGTTAACATAACATAACATGAACGTGATCTTGAACATATCATAAACGTGAACATAACATGATATGAACATGAACTTGAAACTTACGTGAACATGAACATAACATGTATGTGAGCATAACATAACATAACATAACATAACATGAACTTGATTTGAAACTTGACTTAACATGCACTTGATCAGAAACTTGACTTAACATAAACTTAGAATATTGCTTCTTTACTTCACATGAACTTGGACTTGGATTCTGACAATCAAAATGATTTCGTAAATCGTTTTATCAGAAATAGTGAACAATCAGAATGATTCCATCACGAGTATGTTAAAAACATGTATCCTACCAATCAGAATGATTACACCAGGAGTACCTCATATTACTCTGACAATCAGAATGATTCCATCACGAGTATCTTAAAACACGTACTCTAGCAATAAGAATGATTACACCAGGAGTACCACATATTACTCTGACAATCAGAATGATTCCATTAAGAGTATCTTAAAAACACGTATCCTAGTAATCAGAATGATTATACCAGGAGTACCACATATTACTCTGACAATCAGAATGATTTCCTCAAGAGTATCTTAAAAACACGTACCCTAGCAATCAGAATGATTACACCAGGAGTACGCTGGACAACTTGAAAGACATGACTTACTTGAGATGGAAACACTTCGTAACATGTCCGAACATGTAACAGATGGCATACTTGACATGGCATACTTGCAACAGTGAATATCATATGATATGACATACATGTAACATATGGCATACTTAACTTGGCATACTTATAACATACAACATTGCATGATAGAAAAGATTGTATAACAGATAAATATTCATGAAAGAATAAATCATGCGTAACAGATAAACATGTAATGACATGGCATGACATGGCATATATGATAACATACATACATAAATTGTAGTTCTCTTACTCATCATACATACATAGTAAACTGATAGTAAGTTAAAAGCTAACTTATCTCGATCGTCGCGTTCTATGAGAATAAAGCGCGAAACACGAGGGACTGTAAAAGGTCATTCTAAAAGTTAGAAATTTAATTACTAACAATTAAAAACATGAAAACAAGCTAAGTTAGAGTAAAATTATCATTTTACCCTATACATGTGGGAAAATGACCATTTTACTCCTAACTTAAGGATTTCACATCCTAATTCTAAAAATTTTTAAAATTTACATTTCTCATGTAAATTTTGTCCTAAACTCAAATATCAACTCAAAAAAATTTAAAACAAAACACAACTATGGAAAACACACTATGGCCGAAACATCCATAGGCCATTTCTCTTGATTTTTGTTGCAATTCTTTCCAACTTCAAAACTCATGCTTAAACCAAAATTTTACAACAAACATCTTCCAATCCTAAGTTTAAAACCATACTTAAAATATCCATTTAGAAAAAGCTAATAATCAACACCAAAATTTTTTGTAAAAAGATCCAAATCACAAGCTTTGACCTTAAATCAAAACATCTCCAAGAATTTCAAAAATCAAATCTTACTTCTAACATATTCATAACATCATCCTAACATCAAACATGCTTTAAATCATCAAACTAAAGTCACCAAAATCACAAAATAACACTTGGAGTTTTTAGTTTTACACTTAGTCCAAAAACAGAAACTTTTTCCTCAACTAGTTTTGATAAATCTCTTGATCAATGGCTTAAGAAGGTGAGATCTTCAAAATAAAGTATTACATAGTTTAATGATGTGTCTTAAATAGGATCCAACCATCAAACTTATAATCATATGGCTAAAAATCAATAAACATGGATCTAATCCAAAAACATCAAATCTTAGGCCTAACCGAAATCCTCTTGCATAGAAAAATCATATCTTTGAAACTAATACTAAATATTTCCAAAATAACGTCCTAAGATGAAAATAAGAAACTTAGGATCATCATATAAAAATATCAAAGCCTTTAAAGTAAGATCAAACCTTGAAATATTCAAACTTTCTCCAAATAAAAACTGTTTTACCACTTCCAGTTTTCAAGTTTATAGATATAAGAAAATCTATCATCAAAAGCTTTAGTCATGCAACAAAACCTCAATGAAAACTCTTAAACACATGCTAAGAACACTCCATAAAATTTTCGGACCAAGATATGTCCATTAGCTTGGTCAAAACCTCCAAAACATAACATACTCTCCAGATTCACGCCCAGAATGACCTTTGCATGGTTAAAAATACTTTTGACCAACCAAATGAACCATGGAATGATACAAAAAATACATCTACGGAAACTAGACTCAAAGAGGAACAACTTTTTTGGAGGATTCATCGTGTGAAAATACCTACAAATGGTTGAAAAGCTCCACGCAAAAAGACACAGAAAACTGCCCGAGAGAGCTCTTTTGGGTTTCTCTCTAAGAACGGGGTGAAGAAATGATTAAAGTGAAGTAAGTGTGTCTTGCACGACTCAAGACTTCTGTAGGGGGAATATTTGGACCTTAATGATCATTGAGTGGAGATATACATGTGACATAAAGTGAAGGATAGTGGGGGGCAAAGGACAAAAGCTATGGGGCATGGTGCTTAATGGGGTGGGTTCCTCCATACTATTGAGTGCAGCTTGAGGCAATGAATGATCTGCCAAGTGGGGCAGGAAACTTCTCCAAGAAGCCTTGCCAAGGTGGCCAAATTCGTGGGCCTTAGTGGGCCTCAACCAAGTGGGCTTCAATTTGGGGTTTAAAGGGGGTTTGGTTAGGGTTTGAGATGCTATCAAACCCAAATCCAATTTTTCTTGGCCCAATCAAATTTCTAAGGTTTAAAATGTTGGATAAAGATGTCATAATAAGGATTTGAGAAATTAATAGCATGTGGAAGTGATTTAATCAAGTGATTAAACACAATGCTAGAAATTGGATCAAAAAGGATTTGAAGGCCAACTTTAGGATTTGGGGAAACCGTTTAGGGTTTCGGTTTCAATCAAGTTTTTGGAGTTTCAAATGGATTCCAACCATTTAGGGACTAGGATTGAAACCCTCTTGGATCTGACTCAATTTGGTTGATCAGATGAAAAAGGTTTTGCTTAGGTGGCATGATCTAACACATTGATTTCCTTCACAAATCCATCTAATGGTTTCTCTTTGTGCCAAGTATCTAATACTATTCATTATGTGTGGTTAAGATCTTGCCAAGTGTCCAAATAAAACTTCTCTAACCTAATTTGGACATTCCACACTGTGATTTTGAAAACACTGCACTTAGTATGCTTATCGAGGTTACTATTCACTCCGAAAAAGCGCATAATAAACTTAGTACTAAAAAATCCTAAATATTCTATTGAGTCTAGTGGGGTAAACTATAACGTAATCTGACCCTTCTAACTACCTCAAACAATTAAAATCGCATTTCTGGCAACATAGCAAATGATAACACTGACTATGTTGACAGGCTAAAACCTTTGCGATTAGCCGATTCGTGAAAACTTATGGGGTTTTTCACGAGGTTTCTAATGTCTATAGAAATTCCACCATTGAATTTCTAGCGGGTTGTTACATCCTCCCCTCCTAAAAAAAAGATTTCGTCCTCGAAATCGGCGCAAGTACAAACATAAAACACGCTTAAAGAGAAGATGTTGCTTACCAAACTTCTAGTATAAAACTTCTCCCCGTTTTGGCATCATTAAAAAGATCGGCAGCAAGTAAATGGATTGAAGAAATCGGTGCGTTAATAAACACTGTAAATAGTTGAAAAGAAAAATATTATCCGCTGCGAATATTGCATAATGCTAGATGCATGTTAGGAACATTGCATCTTATATGTCATGAACGGGGGCAGGTAACCTTGTGTTGCATGTCCCGACGCTTCAGATGTCCATTAAATCTCAAGCGGAATTTGGAGGCGTCACAGCTTTCCCGAACAACACAATAGATGCCTTAAAGAGTGGTAGTGTCATATGCAAAAGCCCACACTCCACTTGAAGGGTCACATCCAGAGATGTGTCAGAAGGACGTCTGACAGTCCTGCCCTATAAAAGAGACATGGATATGGGACAAAATCTCACTTTTACGATCTTAGATACCAGAGATCTCGTGGAGCCGAATTATTCAAAAGAAGCAAGGAAGGAACGACGCGAATAAGTAGCAAGCCCAATGCTACTAGGTAGATTAGTTTCTAAGACAGGATTGAGGAATGTGAAGTGAATGTTGTATGTAAAATGCATTCACAATTTTCTGTAACCTCTCCCCCTCCCCTTTCTAACATAAATAAATCTATCTTGAATCATTATATTAATCTTATATTTATTTCTTGTTTTTCAAGATTTTGAATATGTTTGTTGTTTATCACTCTTTCATGATTGTCCCATCTCTTCTTATAATAGATGTAAAGTTTATTAGTAAGATTAAAGATTTAATTCATCCTTCATGAGTTTTGCTATCTCTCATGAGGCAATATCTTCAATATGACCCTAGCGCCTCCTTCCCTCTCTCTTTCTCTCTCTATCTCGTAAAAAATCAATGGCTCCTGATCAAATTTTCACCGGAGAGGGAGGAGGCATCGGCTTCCTCCTCCTTATCTCTCTCCTTCCCTCCTTCCTCCATTCACCCACATTTTTCTTCATGGTTGAAAAAGATAGATATATAGCTTTTCGACAACTCCCAAAGACATGCGCAACACAAGCAGATTCAAAGGTCAAAAATCGTTGTGAGGAAAATGGTGGTTTTAAGAAAATCACTGCACATGGTTCTCACACACTGCCTACATCTATGCGTAATCCTCACGCACCACCCATTCCAATAGCTCTTCTTAACACACGTGCTAGATCACCAAACTCGCCACCACCAGACCTTTCAAATCTGACATTTGTAGCTAAAAAGAGACAAGTGTGTTGCCTTTACGGGCCATCGTATATTTTAAAGTCTATCGGAGTTTGTTCAAAATGTAATTCGTCTTTTTTAGCATCTATCTTATTATTTTCCTAATTTTTAAATAAAAAAATTATCTCTCAAACGTTTGTCTGTATAGAGTATTAGTAATAATGAATACCAGATCAGTCATAAAAGAAAATAGTGTATTGGTGAAGCTTCAAATTTGTTATTTTGATTTATGATGTCATGTTTAATATGGAGATATCTCCATATATATCCGATTATAGATATAAGTTTTTTTTATAAATAAATAATTACAATTTTCATTATATATATATATATATTCAATATGGGTTCCCCCAAAAAGAATGGTTTGCACCAAGAAATGAAAATCTCAAACGTTAACTTTTCATTGTTTTCCGATAAATTCATGCATGTGCATCTTTAATGATATCTATCATACAACATCTGGTTTAGCTCTTTCTATCACTTCCTATTTCCTATCTCTCTCATGCAGGAGCGAAACTACATCGGGGCAGGGCCCCACTCCTAAAAAATCGAAAAAGAATATAACAAATCGTCTGACAGCTAAAGTTAAAAGCTGCCCCCCTCCATTAAAATGCTAAAGTTATCCTTTTATTTAAATTATGTACAGTTATTTATTTTAAAAAATAAAAAAATACATTATCTTTTTAATTTTTGTTCATAGAGTGTACTATAATTTGCCTTAATCGGAATATAGGGTTTGGTTAATTCTGTCTTAGATAAAATTGTATTGTTTCTCAAATTGTGAGTTTATAGAAATTTATAACAGAGACTAAACTCTAACAATCATAGTTATACACTAGAAAGTTATACAATCATAATTATATTGCCTGTTATAAATTAATGAAGCATAACTTCATAAAAATTTAAAAAAAAAAAAAAAAATTGCCCCCTCCAAATTCTATTAGTAAACAAAGAATTAGTTGCACAAGGTTTACAGGTCATGACCTCCGAAATTTTAATAAAACAAAAGGTAAAAAAGCAACGTAATTTGATGTGTGGGCCCCCAACTTTTATGTATAGCTTTTCATATAGTTTTATATATATATAAAAAGTTTTATATACGACTAGCGTCACTTAGAGCATCCTCGTTGATTTGATCAAAGTTGAAGCATGTCAAAATTTGGATAATTTGTATCAAAAAGACTTCAAATTAAATTGAACATCTTTAAAATAATTTAGATTTCAATTACAGTGCTTTATTAGATATAGCTAAGCACAGTTTCTTCATTAAACATTAAAATATTAATTTTTCACTCTAAGCAAATAAATTAAATTAATTAGAGTATAATTAATATTTAACATTTAGAATATAATTATTATTATTAACATTTAATAATACTTTTATTTAATATTAATTTAATTCTAATATAATTATTATTAACATTTGATAATACTTTTTTTTAATATTAATTTAATTAGAATATAACATCCAGTCAACATTTGATGAAGGAGGTGGCTGACAGGCCTCCCTTTTGCCCTCAAGTACTAACTTGTAGGAGTAGGTGAAGAACATCTCACTGAAGGGGTGACATCATTCCTATTGGAGCAAGCAGAGCTGAGATGAATGCATGGTCCACTATGCTGTCTCTCACTCTTGGCATAAGGTCTCTCTCCTTTAGGGTCTAAAAGAGTAGGGGCCATCCTTTTGAGCCGACAAATAGGCCCAAGGATAGTAGAACTGGGGACATTGTGGTCCAAGATAAGGGATCAATTTAGCATGACCAAGAAACCATAGGTAGGGTGAGGACATTTTTGGAACTCTCTAAATCTAGATTTTCCATTACCCAGGCATAGATGATTTCTAAACATGACAACAACTCTCCCTAATGGAGGCTACCTCAAAAGAGAAACCGTCAGGATTGGAACTCCAAGCGACCCAAACCAAGAACTTGGGACGGGAAGTCTCACCAACAGGAAGCTCCCAATTGTCTCCATGCATAGAAGAACTTTTGGTTCCAATTCTTAACATGAGAATACTAGGACTCTGGGTGTATGACTCAATGGTTGATACGAGATTGGAAGCTGCATTGATTACCATCATGTCTCTTCACACTGTGAACTTGAAGGAACTCATATGCCGTTAGATCTAGGTTCTCCACCCAACAGTCTTATGGGCTTGCTGCCATACAACATTGCAAGCCAGCGGTATCCTCCATGTGTTGGGTAGTAGCTGAGCGAGAGTGAAACCCAAATAATCTAGGATGTCTCAGATGAGGCGAGAAAAAGGAAGGCTTAGTCCCATCGACAGCGTCTTGATATAAAATTTGAAATGCTTGACGGCCCCTTCATGGTTGGCTATGCCATTGTGGAAGTCTGGAAGTATCTGGCAGATAGGGAATGGGATTCCAAACCATTCTCTTGTAGAGTTCAACTATGTTTGAGTGATGGCTATGATCTAGATATAGGGTGGGCTAAGCCTACCCCAACGACAGTTCTACCGCCATGCCCAGATGCATTCCAACAAGCACATTTTGGAGACCGGCACAAATAAGAAAATCCGAAGGTGCTTTTCGTAGTGTTTCTAGAAGCCATAGAGGATGTGAAATAAAATAGATCGAGATAATAAGGGTAGACGGAGAGAAGGAACAACACAAGCACAAAGTGAAAGAAAGAAATGAGGGAGAATAATAATAAAGAAGGATAAATGAATAAGGTTGATAGAATAATAATCAAGATATGGGGGCGACATAGCCAAAGGGGAAGCACCACGTAGTAAAAGAAATGACACAAAATCACCAGATTTGCATTGCACGAAGTAACGTGTGAAAGTGTGTCTAGCAAACCATTGACGCACACTAGGAAAAGGATGCATGTCCAAGAAGGAGGGTCATGATAGGAATCCAAAACTGAAACTTCTCACCGTCACACGTGTGTCTAGAATTTGAGAGGTAACTTGTAACATACGAATCTAGATTAGAACCTTAGATTAATTCAGTTAGGATTTATTTATTTTATTTAATCATTTTATCTTTTAACTATATCTTTTTTATCAGTTGCTTTTTTTTGAAAATGGGATAATAGACCAGATTAATTAGAGTTTTTAAAATAGTTATCCTTATCTTGGTGCATCTGTTGTTATCTGATAAGTTTCAAATGTTTTTAAAAATGAGTCCTAGATCAGAACCAACACTTAAACAGCTTCCTATCTAATCTCCTGGAGACCCACGTGAATAAGAAACCCTTCCTCCATAAAAACAAAAATCTCATGTTACCACTCTGGCTTTACACAAAATAGGCTTCATATTTTCCTGCACTCTCAGCCGACCACTCCCAGAACGTCGGAGAACCACCTTTAGCCACATAAATTGCCGGCCAGTTCATCTCCGACGAACCCACTTCCTCCGGTAAGCCACTGCTGCTGCACTCACTCTCCTCCCTCTTTGCTCCTTTTCGGTTTCAGCATATCTCACTCTAACTCCTCCCTTTCTCTCACTTTGTTGCATCACCCTACCTAGAGAAGACCCATGACGTCACCGGTCACACCCAGCCACCAGTGTCTTCGTCGCAGCTGGTCCCTTCTCACGGTGAGTTGTTTTTCTGTAGCACCAGGCTCCTCTCAGGAGCCTCTGTTTTCAGTCTCTGCTTGTGTTTTTTCCACACACAGGGCTTCAATCATCTGAAGCTAAAATAGGCCTTTGGGCCTTAGGCCCATTCAGCCTAGAGCCATTCTATTTTACAAAATGCCCAGTGGGTTGTAACATGTATTTGGGCTCAACTTTTCTTTTAGAAACTGATAGTATTTCTAAGTGGGCTGATTCTTTGTGTACTAAAATTATTTTAGAAACTTTGAATAGTTTATTTTCTTTAGTTGGGGCTGGGCTGAATTTTGTAAATCAGACCAAGTTTTACACTTTACTTTTATTAGAATATATTTAAAATATGTCTTTAATTATATTTTAGGGAATATTTTGGAACCAGTTATTTTTAGTCATTTTTTCATGGGCTGGTCAGATCAGAGTATGTAAATTTTATTATGTTATATTTGTTAAATATAAAACCAAGGGATATTTTATGGGTTTTAAATAATATTATATATATTAATTTTAGTATAACTGATTAATTATTGAATTAATTTATGGCATGATTCTTAGTACTTAGAATGTTATGATATATTTTCCTAGAAATATTAGTGATGATTAGAATCTCGTATAAGTAATGCGCTACAAGTTGAAAATTAGGAAACAGCGCTAAGAGGTAAATAGTATGATCATATAAATGTATGCATGATGTAAATATTATAATTGGGTATGATAATATGATATGGTTTTGATGGTTATCTATGTTGCACTAAGAGCCAAGTCAAGGTTAGATCGCTTTTACGAACTTCTATGAATTACGATGATTGTATGAAAGTAAGCTTATATATGTTATGCTATTATTGAGTATTGATTGATGGATTGAATGTCGTTAAAATCACATGGAAGCCATGATATGATCATATAATAATTTAAGATAAGTATGCTATGAATTAAAATGGCCAGATCATGCATGCTATATTCATGTAGTACTTAGACCATGTATGTCATGTATTGTTCATATTATAACTTAAGTCAAGCATGCCATGTAATAAATAGCCAGATCATGTATGCCATGTCCATGTAGTTCTCAGATCATGCACGCCATGAAATGTTATTAAATGTTTAAATCATGTTAGGACATGTCATGTCAAGCTACACTGCGTACAAGAAAATACCATGTATAAGTTACACAAATTAAGTGAAAGACGGACTCAAGCGTGTTTCACTTCATGTTAAACAAGTTAAGTAAAACACGAACTCAAGCGTGTTTTAGTCCAGGTTATACAAGTAGGTAAAACACGGACTCAAGCGTGTTTCACTCCAAGTTATACAAGATAAGTAAAACACGGACTCAAACGTATTTTACTCCATGCCATGCAAGTTAAGTGAAACACAGACTCAAGCGTGTTTCATTTCATGTTAAACAAGTTAAGTAAAACACGGACCCAAGCGTGTTTCACTCCAAGTTATACAAGATAAGTAAAACACGGACTCAAATGTGTTTTACTCCATGCCATGTAAGTTAAGTGAAACACGGACTCAAGCGTGTTTCACTCCATACCATGCAAGATAAGTGAAACATGGACTCAAGCGTGTTTCACTCCTCGTGTTTCACTCCATGTTATGCAAGTTAAGTGAAACACGGACTCAAGCGTGTTTCATTACATGACAAGTTATGTGATGCCATGGACTCAAGCGTGGTTCACCATGTAATTAAGTAAAATTCAAGATAAACAAGTTACTCATACATTCACATTTCATGTTGCCATGATTTTATATGTTTCTGCCCATATTAATGATGTAAAGCATGTTATGAGAATCTGTGACTGATATATGTTTGGTTGAAGAGTCTTACAAAAATTAGGTCTTGTTAATTAATATTTACGGTATGATGTGCTATTTGTTGAATATTCGACTCATTTTTGTTGTTTGTCTTTTTGTTTTCTTCTATGTTGATTGCCACAGATGGTGATTATGATGATGCAAAGCTGGATGGCCAGGAATAGTTTTAGTATAAAGACTTAGAGATGAATAAGTGTCATTTACACAAGGATTAAGTTTTCTTTCATGTCACTTCAATAACTAGTCTTGTTTAAAAATAGCTCATGTTTTGCTTTATTCCAGTTTCAAGTTTCCAGACTATTTATGTCCTTTCAATTAAGTTTTTTTTAATAAATGAGGTATTTCAGAATAATGAGTCTCTTTACTGGGCATTTTTTCATGTATGTTAGTAACATCTCTATCCTACAAAAACAGGGTGTTACATAACTGTTAAGTAAAAGTATGTGCCAAAGGTGAGGAAAGATCGATACACTACCAAAGTGATGTGTACGAAAATTTTACATAAAACAAGGCAAGAAAGGATTGAAACCAAATAAAAGGCATCATTTGGGAGACCAGATGATAAGTTAGGAGATGTCGTAGTTGACAAAGAATCCCACCTAATAAGATTTATCTCGTGAGAGATTTATGTTGATATAACAGGTCCAACAGAGACACCTTCACTTGTGGGACACCATCATCTCCTATGTTGTGTTCAAAAGGATGGATTTTCCTTGTTGAGCACCTCAAAATCTATAAACACACACTCAAGCATGCATTACAGAGATCTAGATTTATTTTGAGACTCCAACTTCTCTCGCTGACTTAACCATCGAAGGCATCCTCTATCGTGTTCAATCAATGTGGTACTTTCGTTTCACAAGAGGCTATTTGGAGCAATGTAGGTATTGCTAAGAATTATCTCAATAGTAATGATACTCCAATCTTATTGATAAATACTTTCACTTGTGATAGAGAAATTGATAGAGAAATAGCTTATACAAAGAGAGTAAAGGGGTTACAATAAGAAATCCCAATGTTAAACTCTTAGGAAAAACCCATTATTAGAAATAACCACAAATTATGATACAATACAATGCCACTAAAAGAGAAAAGTCCTCTATTTGATGTTGAAAGTTAGGAATAACTACACGGTTTAGAACAAACAAATCAACCATATGTTTGGGAGTTAGGGATGGAAAAGATAGAGAAGGAGAAAAAGGTCCATCGCATGGAAAACTAGGATTACGAATGGAGGATATTGGGGAGGAGATGGAGCTCGAAGGAGAATGTGGCCGGAGAATTGGAGAACGAGATTTTGTGTTCATGAATTGTACCATATAGGGCAAATTATGAAGACGCACCATTTCGTTTTAAGCGTTCTCTCCCGCTAACGTTCCACAAATCTAACCTTTCCCTCTCGCCCATCCATTGATATGCCCCGTTTTCTCCCGCCAACATTCCACAAATCTAACCTTTTCCCTCCCGCCCATCCATTGATATGCCCCATTTCTTTTTTTAGCTGGCATGCCAACTTGGGTTCATCCGCAATTTCGTCCGCAAAATGGACTGAATCTAAACTTCTTATTATTTTAAAAATAATTAGCGTCAGGGCTTGTAAGAGTATTTAGGGCTTTCGACTTTTCGTTTTTAATAACTCTTAGCCCGTTATGGTTTTGCTCGTTATAAAGAGTTTTGTTACATACAATTACTTTTACGTATTCCTTGCACATTTTATTGATATAATTGGTCAAATCAATTATTTTATATAAAAAAAAAAATTGATACAATCAATCATATTAATAGAGTACTTAAATAATACATAAAAATTACTATACATAAAAATTTTTTTTTTTAATATTCTTGTGCTACTATAATATATAATATGATATGTTGGTAATCTTTGAAATCGTTCTATGTGAATAACACCTCTCACGAGAAACAGTCATTTTTTTTTTATCGCTTAATTGCAGGAATCATGATGAGAAGACCGATGCTCAGGACAGTGCATCGTAGACAGTTTTTTTTTTTTGGGATGAACAGATATGAAGTTAATTTATAAAAATAAAAGGTTTTTTCATTTGATTGAGGAAAAATTAATATGGTACAAACGTAAGTCTAAATCGGAGTAAAAATTGAAGGATTGCTATCTGTGAATCGACAAAAACTTTTGCTATTATCCATGACCGAAAAAAAAAAAATTCTCCAAAAAAAAAAAAAAAACTGAGGATTTGTCAATTTCGCTATTATCCAGGAGATCTTGACCAGTCTTTTGTCTTTTACCTAACACCGTTCGCTAATCAATCGGATTCATTCCCAAAAACACGCCGACACACGTTCTTCGAAATTAATACGAACAAAATTTTTATTTGTTCAAATTTCGCTAAATATGTCAAAAACATATCAAAACATGTACAGAAATATTTGATAACTCCTCGGGATTTTGTGAGAAATTATTCTATGTGAGGTTTCCCATAAGACTATCAATACCTGATTAATACATAACAACCTCATCTTTAAGAGACAATCCATAGGATGATAGGAAGAAAGTGTCCAGGTCTGAATTTCTCCTAAATACTATTTGTAAGAAAATCCCCAGAGGCATAATATTCTACAATAATAACGATATGAGATTGACTTCAGATTCAGATATGTGCTGAAAAGAGAAAACGATAACACTTACATCGATCTGCGCGAAGAGTAGAAACTGCTGCACACCACCCGTCCGCAACCGTTGAATCATAATTCTACTGCGCGGAGCCGTTACTTTTGTTTGTGTTGCTCATCATCTTCTCGAACTCCTCGAAGTTGACGTTACCGTCTCCGTCGGAGTCGACGGATCTTATCATCCGGTGACAGTCCTCAATGGAGCACTTCATGCCGAGGCGGTTCAGCACGAGGTGGAGTTCCGCAGCGGAGATCAGGCCGTTCTGGTCCTGGTCATAGAGCCGGAAGGCGTCTAAGAGCTCGGAGGAGCCATCGTCCTCGGAGCCGGAGCGGCAGAAGGCCACGAACTCGGGGAGGGAGATGAAACCATCGTTATCAGAGTCCAGCTCTGCCATGATACGACGGAGTTCTCCCTCGTCTGCGAATGCGGTACCGAGGGAGCTGAGGACGGCACCGAGCTCCGACTCGGAGATCTTGCCGTCGCCATTGGTGTCGAAGCGGTTGAATACCTTCTCGACCTCATCCATGTTCTGGAGGTACATCGATGGCTTCTTCTGGCTCGATTCGATGGGATTCGAGGTTGGGTTAGTCGACATGGTTGCTGAAGGTTCGATTCCGTCAAATTTTCTCGAATGAGAAGGTTCTGAAGAAGGATCGGTGGATTCTTTGTATATATATGGAGAGAAAGATTTGAGGGGACGCGCAGAGAAGATGAAAGGTCGCCAACGTGGAATAGGAGGGAGGAAACGTCACGCCACGAGTCACACTCACACGGTATTTACGCGTTTTTCCGCCTGCAGGGCAGCAGTTAAAGGATCAGTTAAGACTGTGTACGTGTCTGCCCCACACGCCACTTTCACGTCCTTCCAGAGAATAATGTTTGGTTATAAATTATTTGGAAGTAAAGCAATATTCGCACAATTATTTTATCAAAAATGTTTGGTTATAAATCTCTCGAGATTTCATCCCGAAGATGTGTCCGATATAAAATTTTTATTTTAATTTTTTTATTTAATAATTAAGAAAATATTTTTTAATGATATTATAATTTTTTTTAAAAAAAATTTAAAAATATTTTAAAAAATAAATTAAAAATATTAATATATATATATCTATATATTCTATATATAAAAGCGTCTATCCTCAGATGAATAGTAAGGCACAACATTTCTTCCAATTATATCCTTACATAAATTTTTAACACCTCTTCCATCTCTCACAGTAATTAAGCACAGTATCATCCCTCACAGTAACAATACACAGTAATATAATAATTCAATTCCTATACAGTAACGATGCACAGTAAGCACATTCCTCAGATGAATAGTAAGCACAACATTCACAGTAACAATACACAGTGATGTACAGTAACGATACACAGTAATATGATAATTCGATTCCTATACAGTAACGATGCACAGTAATGTAATAATTCGATTCCTGTACAGTAAAAATAATAAAAAATTCGAATGAATAATAAGATAATCGTCGATAATGTAGTGTTTTTCTAACAAGGAAAAAAAAGGATTTGGGATATGGATGGGGATCCTGTCAGCAAGTGGATGTCGCTGGTTTCGGCCTGACATGGAATCCAAGTTGGGGGGCTGCCAATTTCTGTTGACCTTTTATAAATGTAACATAAATGTACTGATCTCTTACAGCAAAATAAAAGATAATAATAAAAAACTAAAGGACAATTAGAAAGGCAATTAATTAAGGGCTTTCGTGAGTAGTCCTGGTTGGATTAGGATGATCTGCACTCCGCAGTGATAGGCCACCCAAACTTTATCTCTCTCATCATTATTGCGATATCCATCCAATGTAAAATCAAATTCCACACTAATCCTCTATTGGAAAATGATCATAGATATTTAGATTAAAAAGATATTATAAAAAAACTATTGTAGAACTAGAAGCTTCGGCCTTTTGTTATTATTATTTTTACCTTGTTCGTTGTTATTGTGTTGCTCTCTCCGTGACTCTTTCACTGCCTGATCGTCAGTGCTTGTAACTCCCTTTCCCCTCTAGATCTCTTACTGAAATTTGATCCAGATGATGATATAGAGGTGAGTAGATCTTATAAAAATTGTGTAATTTACTTTAGACTGGATTTTTTATTTATTTTTTTATTTTTAAAAGAAGTGTTTCGCACAGATACTAAGTGCGACTTTTCTCCATCCTCTATAATAGTTGGTGTTTGATTTTTTGAGCTGGTAAAGCTCAATTTTTTTATATGAAAGTTGTGGTCTCTGGTTTTGAATTCTATTTCTTTTTTATTATTGTGCGATTGTGTTTCGGGATCTGATCTTTAATTACTTTCCCCAGATCCGGATGCCAATGCTCTCCCTTTCTCTCTGTGTGTCAAGGGCCCAGGGCTCGCTTTGTAGTTCGTCTCCTTATTGGCTCACGTTCTCACTCTTCTCGCTCCAAAGCCAGGCTCTCGTTCACCACCAACCAGCCAAGAAATAGAGAAAGGAAGCCGTAGAAAGAACATTCTCAAGCCCTAGAGGAAGAATAACCGGAAACCATTACTTTGGACTCTGGGTCTAGATACCTTCTTCGATCGCGTTCTCAACCAAATCAAAACTCCGCGGTTTGGTCTGTTCTTGGGGGAGGTGCCGCGTAGGGTTTGCGTTCGATCTGGAATCGACGGGATTCAGCTCCATGTCTTCGTTTTCATTCTTGCGGTTCCTAGCGCCAAATTTGGTGCTTGTAAGGGTGAATACAGTTCCTAGGTGGCTGCCCGTAGATCTGGTTTTAGCAGCCCTCGGTATTCCTGACCACGGTGGCTTGTCCTTTTGTTTGGTTTTTGCTTTCGTGCTTGTCCGGTATTCACCCCCTTCACGCTTCAGATTCTGGCATCGCTTCATCCTCGCAAAGACAGTGGAGGAGGTACTGAGAAATTTAAACTCGGTAAAGTTTACGTATTTGACGAATTAATTTATTTCACTCATATACAATATTGAAACCTAGCTAGCTAGGTCAGTAATGTTACATTTCGTTTTGAACTTAATTTTTGGGTGACATGACTTGTGTCTAATTCTCTCGGAATCATCATTCTCCCAGCTAGCCCGGCCTGAACCGCCGGATCATGTCCACGCACTGTAAATTATATTTTGTTCTCTTCCATTGAAGCTATATATATGTAGAGTTATATTGGTTCGTTAATAACCAGGAAGGATGATGGGGAGAGACGGACGGTGATCAAGGTGGCAGCACCTCGGGTTGGAAATACCGAGATTCCACCTGAGGATGTCTTCACTTGGAGAAAATACAGCCAGAAAGAGATACTTGGCTCAAGATTCCCAAGGTAAGACTGAAATTATTAACGTACCTCTTTAGTTTATTGAATTTCCGGGTTGTGATTCTCATCTGGAGTAATACTCACTCTTTCTATTTTTGTTTGTGAGAATATATACGTTGCTTGTGTTGATATCTTGGGGTTTTCTCTCATTTTTTTTTTTTTTTGTTTCCCAAATATTCTCTGAAGGTCATGGTAAGCAGGGTGGTTGGCACCTATTTCCCGAAGAATCTGGTCATGGGTATGTGCCTTCTCGGGCTGGTGACAAGATGCTGGAAGATGACAGCTGCCAACCGTATGTTTTGCGTGGAGATGTGAAATATGGCAGGAGCAGTAGGGAAAATAGATTTAGTCAGAGAGGTTGGAAATTTCATTCCTGGGAAACAAACAACGTGTCTCCAAATTTCGTATTTCATGAATGCGAGTTCACCGTTCAAAGTTATATATTTTCTTTAAAGTCTACCTGTGGAGAAATATTGCTTTTCTTAAAGAAATATAAGTTTCTATCTTTTCCATTACATCTAACCCTTTTTTTTTTTTTAATTTTGCTTTTATTTTACTCTTTTGAATCCCAGAAATATCGTTGTTAATGTGAACACATGAAAGTGAAAGAGTAATTGCTAGAGAGAGAGAGAGATCAGATAAGCGTATAGGACACAATTGGAACATGGAAGGACGCAAAGGGTTTACATGGGGCCATGGAATTTGAAGGTGTAACAGCCCGTTAAAATTATCAGTTTTGTATTATTTCCCGACAGCAATCACATCTCTCTCGTCTTTACCCTCATCTGGAATCACGCGTATAGATTATCTTTTCCGTAAATCACGTAATTTGTTCTTCACCGACAGCTGTAAAATCATGAGTCTCCCAAGACCACGCCTAGCCTTTCTCAAGCCCAAACTACCACTTTATGTGGTGGACAGCCACCGTACGCCGCCACGTACGTTCCTCCGACGCATGTTCGTGACGAACAACGAGCGACGCACGGGTTATCCCGTCGATGGTATAACCTTCTATCTCTAGTTATTTTACGTTTAAAATAGTTAGTTGGTTGGTTTGTGGATTGTGTAGTTGTATTTGTGGAATTCGTTGCGTAGTTGTGAAGCGAAGTGTGGTTGTGAAGTGTTGCGTTTGATTGTGTATTTTGTGGACTGTGCTGTGAAGTATAGGCGTGAGATGGATGCCGTAGATGTGATACGGCGGGTTGTGTGAAGAGAATACGCGTGTAGCGTATTCTGTGTAATGCAGCGACGCGCCGCGCGACGTGCATGTAGTGATGTGTGTCGTAGAAGGAAGGGAGTACGCATGTAGTGTACTCCGTGTTGTATGGCGATGCATCGTGTGATGTGCATCGTGTTGATGAGAGTTGTAGCGAAGGAAGTACGCGTAGCGCGTACTCCGTGTCGCGTAGCGATGCACCGTGAGACGTGTATCGCAGTGATGGGTATTGTAGTGTGGATGGAAGAGAGTTCACGTGAGTGTACTCTGTATTAAGTCGTGATACACCGGATGGCGTGTCACGAAGGGTTGGATGGCGTAGCAGAGAAGTATGGAGCGTATGGTGTAGTGTTGGGAAACTGTATAACAGTGTCCCGAAGCAGTGGTGTTATGGATTATAGTCCGGGGTGACTGGTGTCATCTTGGGGTTGACTATGGCTAAGAGTATATGGATTGAGAAAGGAATTGTTTGTTTGGTTATTATTGATAATTTTAATGAACTTGTTTTAGTGCAAAGGCTTTCTGAAGTCAAATTATCTCTTCAGATTATAGTAAACCTCAAGTTGCCGTGGTGTTGCAAGTGCTTACAATATGACAATTGAGTTCAGAAGTGAAAATCTTAAGGACTTGAGTGTTCCTCTTCCAACTGTTGTGCAGTTCCTCGTGTTTCGCACTCTATTCTCATAGAACGCGACGATCGAGGTAAGTTAGCCTCTAACTTACTATCAGTTTATTGTGTATGTGTGATGGGTAAGAGAACTACAATTTATGGATGTATGTTATAAGTATGCCATGTTAAGTATGTCATATGATACATGTATGCCATGAAATGTTTATGATTAAATCATATTATGCCATTTACAAGTATACACCATGTTAGAAAAGTATATGATATTAAATAATATCTCATGCATTAAGAACGATAAGACATGTTATGATATGTATAATACGTGGGGCCACAACAACTGTGGAGTACGTATTATATTTATGTTATGTTATTTATAATGCGTGGGGCCACAACAACTGTGGAGTACGTATTATATTTATGTTATGTTACTTATAATGCGTGGGGCCACAACAACTGTGGAGTACGTATTATATTTATGTTACTTATAATGCGTGGGGCCACAACAACTGTGGAGTACGTATTATATTTATGTTATGTTATTTATAATGCGTGGGGCCACAACAACTGTGGAGTACGTATTATATTTATGTTATGTTACTTATAATGCGTGGGGCCACAACAACTGTGGAGTACGTATTATATTTATGTTATGTTACTTATAATGCGTGGGGCCACAACAACTGTGGAGTACGTATTATATTTATGTTATGTTATTTATAATGCGTGGGGCCACAACAACTGTGGAGTACGTATTATATTTATGTTATGTTACTTATAATGCGTGGGGCCACAACAACTGTGGAGTACGTATTATATTTATGTTACTTATAATGCGTGGGGCCACAACAACTGTGGAGTACGTATTATATTTATGTTATGTTATTTATAATGCGTGGGGCCACAACAACTGTGGAGTACGTATTATATTTATGTTATGTTACTTATAATGCGTGGGGCCACAACAACTGTGGAGTACGTATTATATTTATGTTACTTATAATGCGTGGGGCCACAACAACTGTGGAGTACGTATTATATTTATGTTATTACTTATAATGCGTGGGGCCACAACAACTGTGGAGTACGTATTATTTTATGTTACTTATAATGCGTGGGGCCACAACAACTGTGGAGTACGTATTATATTTATGTTACTTATAATGCGTGGGGCCACAACAACTGTGGAGTACGTATTATATTTTATGTTACAGAAGTATGGGGCCACAACAACTGTGGAGCATACACTACATGAGACACAGCAATTGTGACATGTAGAATACGTGGGGCCACAACAACTGTGGAGTACGTATTATGTTTTATGTTACTTATAATGCGTGGGGCCACAACAACTGTGGAGTACGTATTATATTTTATGTTACAAGAAGTATGGGGCCACAACAACTGTGGAGCATACACTACATGAGACACAGCAATTGTGACATGTAGAATACGTGGGGCCACAACAACTGTGGAGTACGTATTATGTTTTATGTTACTTATAATGCGTGGGGCCACAACAACTGTGGAGTACGTATTATATTTTATGTTACATGAAGTATGGGGCCACAACAACTGTGGAGCATACACTACATGAGACACAGCAATTGTGACATGTAGAATACGTGGGGCCACAACAACTGTGGAGTACGTATTATGTTTTATGTTACTTGAATACGTGGGGCCACAACAATTGTGGAGTACGTATTAACGCATGTTATTAATCAAGACAATTGAATAATATTCCAAGTTTATGTTAAGTCAAGTTTCAGATCAAGTTCATGTTATATTATGCTCACGTACATGTTATGTTCATGTTCATGTTATGTTCCAAGTTCATGTTCACATCATGTTATGTTCACGTTTATGATATGTTCAAGCTCACGTTCATGCTATGTTATGTTCATGTCCATGTTATGTTTCACGTTCATGTTATGTTGATTGTTCATGTTATGTGTTAAGCTTAAGTTCATGCCAAGTTAAGTCAAGTTCAGTTCACGCTTAAGTTCTGGTTAAGTCATGCTATATGTCAAGTTATACTATGTTTATGTATGACTATAATTATGCATTTATGCTTTTACTGCCATGCATGCATTTTTAACCTGTGTGTGAGTTTTATGTTAACTTACTGAGATTTGTAATCAAATCTCACTGTGGTAGTCCCAACTACCATTCCCCCCGAATGGTAGATCTTGTTACAGGACCCAAAGGAGAATTGGAATCTGACCAACTGAATACGGTCGACTAGGCCACGGTGCGATGTTGATGATGGTATAGTATTTAACTTAGGTTAATACTTGTACTTTTGGAGTTGTATCTCAAGTATTCTTTTGATCACAACCATTTTAGACTAGTGTGGTGATCACGGCTTTTTAGTATGCCTTTATGTATGAAATATGTTTCAAGTATTTGGGATATTTTTGGTTTGGTGCATAGTTTTGCTAAAGAGAAAAATTATCCGCTGCGAATATTGCATAATGCTAGATGCATGTTAGGAACATTGCATCTTATCTGTCATGAACGGGGGCAGGTAACCTTGTGTTGCATGTCTCGACGCTTCAAATGTCCGTTTAATCCCAAGCGGAATTTGGGGGCGTCACAGAAGGTGTGTGGTGGCCTTAAGACTTGCAAGGATAAGAGTGAAGTCCATTCAATAATAAAAATAAATAAATAAATATCTAATTTGTAGTTATTGTCCCACTTGTCTCTTGCTTCTTCCATTTGGTTCTTTAGTTTATGGTATTGGTACATGCAATTTCTTTGGTGGGTGTCAGCCATTCCGTGATTAACGGGATGGTAATCCCACGTGTAACAAATATTAAATAATAATATTTTTGTTTATTTGATAGGTATACTATTATTTTCTTCAAAATAATACTTTATTCTTTTCAAGTTTGAAATTTGCCTCTTAACTTTTTCGTGAGATAGATGTGAAGTTAAAATTATTATAAAAATGCTAACTAGCCTTTTCGGTAAAACATAACCCACGTACCAATTTGAAGACTTTATTACATTATTGCTCTTGAATTCTAAATCATGACAAAAAGTGATTGCATTTAAGATTTGACGTTCATTTTATGTGAATTCGTTTTTGTTTGGACACTATGAGAATGATACTTATATTTTATGGCAGTTAAAATATATAACTAAGTAATGATTGATAATACAAGTGCAATAAAATAAAAACATACAAAAAAATAGAAATGATCTATATGAATAATTTATATATAACGCGAAGTGGCATGAGATAGACATAGCAAAGGATCTTACTGGGACAAGACTACTAACAAGAACATTAAAAGATAAAAAAACGTGGAATCAATGAATCGGTGGATTCATATAGTGTTGTCCTCAACTAAAGTTTGTCATTTAATTAATATACAGATAACTACATAAAAAATAATAATAATAAGAGCTGATCATATGGGTGCCCAATCCCATCTACTACAGCCTTCCAAATAAAATACTTTAAAATGCTCTCAAATCTTTTACAAAATGTGATTAATCAGCACTAAATAAATGAATATTTCTTTTCTCTTCTAATGTTTATCCCATAGATATTTAAATTAAAAAAATATTATAAAAAAATCTTGCATTACATAGCATATAATAATAATTCGATATATATGTATAGTGTGTGTGTGGCACATAAAGTTAAGGATATGTTTGCCGAGTCTAAAGATAAGATAAGCCCAATGACTCATCAAATCAATTACAACTCCATACGTCTCCACAAGGCTGTACGTATTAATAATAATAATGGATGATCAGGTAGCCCAATTTGTAGACTTTGTTCCACGCTTTCCTTCTTCTTCCTTGTGATTTGACATCACAATTAACCCGAATTGAAGTGTGCGTCAAGTCCGCTTTCATACTCTTAAAACCAGCCGTCCGGATCTCTCCGATTGGTGGACGCCAGCACCTTCTTCCAATCCAGTTTATTCAACCACGCGCACGAGCATGCTTTCACCGGATCGTCCGGTCACCTTACTCCTCACTTTTTTGATTTTTCAATGGAGTAGGCCATGCCTGACTAGGGCTGCTGCAACGTCGTCCGCATAACTTATCCCTAAAAATTATGCCTTTTCATCTCTCATTGATGGAACCTTACTCTCTATCCAGGCGTTATAGGACAAACGAAGTTGGGTTCATCTCTCTCCTTCTCACTCTACTGTCTCCCTCTCGCTCATCTCTCTCTCCATCTTCCTAGATATGCCCCTGCTAGCAACTCACCGTGACTGGTGGTCCGTAGAGTTGTGTGTGCGGCTGGCGTGGCAACGGTGCTCGGTTGAGAAACAAGTCTGAACACATCTACAAAGATATGAAGAAATTTGTTTTTGGTTGATTTTCTTGCGTTTATTTCAGATCTGTTTGTAAAAAATTTATTCAAGTTATTTTTTTCTTTCGTTTGATTTCTATTTTTCAGATCCACAAAACAATTTTTTCTTCTATCTGTGTTCAATTGTTTTTTTTCAGACTTTCAGACTTTCATCTTCATTTTCTCTTTCCTCTTCTCTCCGAAAGTAAACTTTTTCTCTCTCTTCTTTTCTTTTGTTCATGTTGAGGATCGACAACAAGATTAACACGCAGGTGACCTTTGCTAAGCGGAGGAAAGTTGTACGAGTTTTGCTGCAATTCAAGGTATTCACCAGAACAACAAAACCACTTTTGCACCCTCTAAGTCATCTTTATTTTATTTTCATCTCCGAGTTGATTTTTTGAAAGAGATCTATTAGTTTTCACTTTAAACGTAGAAGTTAATGCAACCCTCATCTGCTACCAAAAATAAAATGGAGCACATAGAATATCTACAGAAAATAGAAACACAAATATGAATATTTCTGAAATATTATTTTATTATCTTGAAGAAAAAAATTACAGAAATTTGAGGCATTTCGCCTCATTCTTTAAACGATCTTGTTCTTCAAGAATCTGCATGGCATCCTTATCAAAGCAGTAGGCAATCTAAAAGAAGACTTAAGCAGAGATTTTAATTTCCTATTCTCTTGCTTTATTCTTCTATCTTCATGTTAGACTCGTGAAGAAGGCGCTGAAGGATAAAAATTTTCTCATTGAGTTTGTCCAAATCATAAGGTTTGGATTGTAGTCGCTGAGAAAATGCATAAATAGCTGATGAGTAATGGGTACCGAGATTTACAAGCTCGTAGATAGCTTCAACATCTGACTTATTAGTCAGATCATTATTGTATTGCACTACAGCACCAATAGCGGAAGCAGAAACAGCTGATGAAGAGGGTGTTGAATATCTCATGTATTGGTTACGAGAAGATTGCTGAGCCATTGCAGAGTCAGAATGCAGAAAGAGATTACAGAGTAAGAATACAGACTAATTACAGAAAAGTAAAGAAGATGTGATGCGAGTGAAAATGAGCTGAATATCTCTTTTATAGAGAAAATTATGAAAGGTAGCAATTTTTTTTATTATATAGAGTAGCCAGAAAAAATTGTTATGTAGAGTAGCCTTGCGGCGCCTGACAATTCCAGAAGATCTATAAAAATAATGCGGTGCTTGTCCGGTCTAAAAAGCTGGCCACCGTTTTTGTCTCTCTGGATCTGTGTTTTTCAAGCTCAGCTAAGTCTCTCCGTCTGTCTTTTTTTTTCCATCTGTTTAATTTCTGGCACTTTTTTTCCTCCTTGTTGTGCGATTGATGTATATTAAGTTTCTATTTCTCAGATCCACATAACAATTTTTTTTTCTATCTATGTTCATATGTTTTTTTTTCTTTTTGATCCAAGTTTTTATTTAATTTTTTTATTATACTTTTGCTGTTAAAGAATAAGTTATGAGTAAGCACCTCTTAGTTTTGCAAGATCATGAAGAACTCCTTCTTTCAGCGATTAATCAATCATGTACTCTTTCCAAAATTAATTAGTAATTTTTAGCGATAAGATCAACGCATGACTACGCGTTGATGAAATCTAATTGATGATATTCGTGGGGTCTACAAAAAAGATATGCACGCGTAAGAAGACAGAAGATTTTCCCATGTTAGGTCCCACCTTCCTCAATCAAATTTGGATTCTTGCAATTATAATAACGTCTAAAAGATAAGGTAGCAAAAACCAAAAGCGAATGTCATCACGTTAATTTATGATTAATAAAGTTAAAGATTCCCGCAACAATAATTTAAGATGTAAGTACTATTTAATCATATAGAATGACTCAAAACAAAAGTTTGAATTATATGGGTCCACCACACAGAATTATTGTTCTAATATTGCATTACGACAAAATATGTGCCTTGCACATAAAATCCCTTACTAGTATATATATATATATATTTTGCTCTTATTGGCACCAACTTTTGCTCATATTTTATACTTTTAAAAAAAAAAAATTATGATCTTTTACATAATTAAACAAAAAGTGCTACTATAGAGAATTGTAATAAAAATAAATTTATAAAACTTAATATAATATGGTCGATTAATTTTACAATATAAGTAATTTTATACTCTAACATACCATATTAAAGCACGTTAGTTTATAAGTTTAATTTTATAAAATTTATTTATGAATAAAATATTTTCTATATCTAAAATGGACGATATTTTTATAAAATAATTTATAAAATTAACCTCATTTTAAAATATAATTTTATTAAAAGTTGTAAATAAATATTGTGCGTGTATTACTGCTCTTTAAAAAAATTTGTATGCTAAATGTTATTAAAAATTAAAAAATATTATTTTTTATTTTTTATTTTCATCCTCACATTAGTTTTTGATATATAATCACATAATTGACTTATAAGTGAAACATAATTATTTTTAAACCTATTTATTTAAAATGTTAAGATTAAGATTCTTCAAAATTAAATTCTTTCTTTAAATTTATTTATCAAAAGTATTAAAATGCTAAGTTTTCATCTATTTTGAATAAAAATAATTTATTTTAAATATAAATTTTAAGGTCTTTACACTATACATCATCCACATGGCATAATTTGATTTGTAAGTTTAAAATTTTAAAATTTATTTTTTCAATTAAATTATGTAACGTGGATGATGTCTAATAAAAAGATTTATAAATAAAATAATTCAAATTTATACCTTTTTAAATTTCTCGCTTTTCCTATTTCGGTTTTAGTTTTAAAGAAAAAGTTAAAATCACAAAAAGGAAAGGACAATTATCTCTCCCTTCCCCTTTTGGGAGGGAATAATGTAAGTTGGTGGGATGAGAGGACTTGAACTCACCCCACCATACAACCTTTTCGTGGTAAGGAGAAAAGGATGGCAGCCCAATACAAATTAGGACTTAAGCCAAAATTAAAATGTGATTTTTTATTTATTTATAAGTATATAAAATATAAATAATTTTTAAATAGAATAAGGCTTTACTTAAAATTTAAAGGGTTTGGTTATTTATCATCCTCATACATTATATATCATATTTTCTTAATTTTTACTTTAAAAAATGGTTTTACTATTTTTAAATTAATTGAATTACTCTACCAATTATCCATACACTACACATTTGATAAGAAAAAAAAATTAAAAATTAAAAAATTATATATGGTGTGTGGTTTGTGAAGATGATGAGTAAAATTTTTTCAATAAATAAAAGTTCAAGACCTTTTGTATAGAGTGGGTCTTAGGCAATAGACTAAATGGCCTTACCTTCTAGCCTGCTATTGAGAGGAGTTCGATGTAATAACTTTAAACAAAGTTCATGGTACATATGGACTTATAACGTAAAAAGACTAATCAATGGTGCATGTAAAGAACTAATGGGAACTTAGTACTCACAGCACTTTTATTATACTCACTCAATTCTACCATATCTGTTGTTGAGATAATTTTCAACAGCATCCACAAAAACCTGATGCGACACATAGAAAGAAATTTGAGTTATATCTGTGAAGGATATCTCTAATGGTTCAGTTAGATGTAGGAGTCTCTAAATAAATCTAGATCGATGTAATGCATATATGGAAGTATATTTATAGAGATTGAGAAGTACAACATGGAAGAACCATTCTCCTTGAGCATGATACCAAAGACAATACGGGACTTGTTTCATTGTTGCAAGTCTTTCCCGAGACAAGCCCTGTCTGTTGAACTCTTTGTTGACCACAACAGCTCCTAATGTCATCCCATGATCTCACCAAACAATGCGTTCACTTAGCTTCAACCCTTGCTCACTTTCTTTCACGTGGGCTTCCCATATTCGTGTCTTTGGTCCCTTACTAACCTTTCTTTGCCCTCGACACACTTTTATAGCACCCCATTACTCGATAAAGGAACAATCAAGTATCCATGGTGCCAAGGGTGCCAACCATACGGTAACACCTAACGTTTAAATCAGGACAAGCGTGCAATATTTACTAAGGTGTGCACGTGTAAGGAAAAGTTAAATGGCTCACAACAGAAAGATAAAATGTTTAATCTGAAGGCTAAATTATATAGTACCATAAAGCTAAAAGAAATTATGATTTTATTCTCAATATATCCGCAATATTACATCATTCCTAAGAAATTTACTTACATAGCTAGCTGTTATCTCCAAAATAAGATTGATCGAACACATATGGTCACCTACCTAACAGTTACAAATACCGGTTCTACGACCTACCAGCTTACAACAGGAAATGGGCCTACTCACCTACTGCTTGGGCTGGGTTGGCTCTTCCTCCATAGATATTACTCCTAAATCAACCTATGCATCAAAGTCAATGGTTCTCGTACTAAAACCATAGGCAGGTTAGACAACTATAACAAGATCATGAAACAATGCTCGTTAATATGCAATGAACAATTTTATGCAGTGAAAACTAGAGTGAATGTATGTATTAGTGTGTGGCGAGGAATCCAAGGAATTACCATCTATTGCATAACTCACTACATATATATGTACTTATGCATATCACTAAGGCAAGGAACCACCCTGTTCTTTAGTACCTAAAACCCGTAACACCAGTCACACAGTAGTTCACAGTCATTATATAGATATTTGTCACATAGAAAAACGTCACCTATTGAGCCAACAGGAGATGAGCCGCTCCGCCGTTTGAAATGGGGGAATCTCTCCCACCCAACCAACATGGTGCAAGTCAGCTCTCATGTACCCCATTGCAAGTCGACTCTCAAACAAAAATATGCATGTTCCACTATGGAAACATATATTCGGTCAATGAACTTGAAAACACCAACACATCATATGCCCGAGGGATTCTGCATCTTGTCTATCATGTGAGGCCAACATGATACTACCCAATTCCAATCATTCATGGGAACTCTCTATACCCGTATGACACTCGTGGTGTCTCTTACTTGAATGATTTCGAGAATTCTCCATCCCATCCCATGATGATTGACACACGGTACGATTACTCACACAAAGATATACACACTCGTATAGAGATTCAACAAATAAAAAGTGCATTCAAATCTTTGAAAACATGAAGTTAAAATATTCGTAAACATAATGGAAAAATATTTATTATTTCATGATTATAAATGAGGAGATTACAAAGTATGCATGAATCAAAATTTAATAACATCCTCACACAACATTTATCCCTCATTTCTCGGTATTATCTTAGAAGTTAACCTACCTCATAATCTTAGAGTTACAGGGACGATGTGCTGCTCATTTTCTTGTCCCCTTGGAAGTTCTTGCTCCCTCTAAAGAATCTGACTCTAAGGGATCTTAGGTGTTTACAATCTCAAACATGGAATTTTGGCTTTTGCCTTGAACCTTTTATAGTATAGGTTCGTCAAGTGTCCTCCTGATTCCAGATGTGAATGAACAACATTCTTTAGTCTCTATCGTCCCTTTGATGGATGATAGAGACAAACTAGCAAGGCATGGTTCACACGTTCTTACGACCTACCTTATGTCATTAAATCCTTAGTCTCTCTCCATTGGTTTCCCACCTAGTGTTAAACTATACCTCTTGGCTCAAACGATATGATCTGTCAAGCTAAAATCCTTTCAGCACACTCTAGATGTGACTCTTCAGATGTAGTGTGAGTTTATGCGTACAACTCTATCACCTCCTGAGCATTTCCTTATAGTCTCGGAAAGCTTACAGTCATCCTTGCCTATATGATGAACTAGCAAGACTTTGCAGCACCCACAATTATTTTTCACTAAACCCCTGAAGCAGCCTCTCATTTTTTCCTTCCACTCAACTCTATTGGTGGTCTGTCCCCTTACATCGGCATGGTCTTCACACTTTTACCTAACACCAGCTCACCAAATTTGAGGCTTAATGAAACATTTAAATTCTCGCTTAATTTTATGATATTCTTATGAGGATCAACACCACATTAAGCATCTAGTATCATATGGTGTCATAGTTTAGTCTAAGAAAAATTCAAACCAACCGCATAACTATGACAACTTTGACAAAAAAAAAAAAAAAAAAACACCTCACAAATCACTTTGAAAATCTAATTAAAAAAATGCATAGAGTTTTTTATTGAAGAGACAAAAGAAACAAGGAACGTATAAGGCCAGATGGAAAAACCGAATCTCTTTATATTGCTTGCTCCAATAAAAGTTACTCCTTGCTTGATGGTATAAGAGGCGTTGTGTTCAAGATGGTGGGAGAGTACTTGCCTTGTGAGAAAGAAAACATTTAAGGAAATGCATGAAATCCTTGGGGTTTTGGCCAGAAGTAGTAGAGATAGCTAGAGGGTTTCGGGAGAGTGTATAATTGTTTGCACGAGACAAGGACGAAGTCGGGATTATAAGTTTAGAAAGATCGATTATAAGTTTAGAGAGATCAAATATATTTAAGCTAAAATAAATTTCTCAATTGAAATTTTTTAACAACACTATGGATCAACATAGTAATACAATAAATAAACAAAGTTATTAAAAATAGAAGAAAGAAAACACCGCACAATCTTTTTGCACAATCTTTTTGGAGAAAGTGAATAAATATGATACTCACTTGGAAAAATTAATTTTTTTAGAGAAATATTTTAGCCACTAAAACTGAATCCACAAATTGATGTAGTTTGATATAGTACGTTAGCAACACATCAAATTGTAAAGTTATTTTTAGTAAAAAGTATATCAACGGATCATATGAAACCACGTCAGTTTATAGATTTTATTTTGTGTAATTATTTTGTGTCTGTAGCAGTTTTCATTTTTTTTTAATAATAAACTTCATTATTTTACAAAACAATCGCTCAGACGCTTGTTTACCTCACAATTGTATCATTACTCTAAATCAAATCAAGTCATTTTGTGAATTTACATGTGTATAATCTCTTTCCACTTAAATTATTTATTTTTTTTACTAAAAAAGAAATATGATTAGATATTATTGATAGGTAAGCACGTAATTTTACCATTACGAGATTATTAAATTAAGAGTTCTCTTGATCAATTATTACAATTACTCAAAATTTATTCACGTAATATATTATAAGAAATTTTCAATCCCTTGTGTAAAAATTTCGTATATTTTATTAAAAAATAAAATTTATTATTAAAATAGTCACTTTTTTAAATAAATTTTTATATTTATTATTTTTAAGAAAAAACAACGTACAACACTTACGTAACAGATATCATTCCTCGTATATATATATATTATTAGAAAAAAGAATTATTTGTACTTACAAAAAAAGAAAAGGAACAATAAAAATTTAGATAAATTTACATATTACATTTTTTTATTTTATTAAATATTTAGTATAAAGGTAATGAATAGAAAATTTTAATTAATTAAAAAATAAATTTTAAAAATATAATAAATAAATAAAAATAATACAATATGATATGTGGATTTATGTGCAGAAAGTTCGAGTAAGAGCATCCCCATCCGGCAAATCCTCTTTTTCCCATAATTTGATAGAAAATTATAGGGATTTGCTTAAAATGATGTCTCCATCCGGATCCCCATTTTGGGGATAGGATTTGTGAAATGTACAGTAGTTCCCTATATTTGGGGAACTACTGTACATCCCCATATTATTTTTTATTAATATTTTATTATAATTATTTACACTTTCTATTATATTTATCTACTTTTAATCATTTACACTTTCTATCATACTCATATTTATTATAGTTTTAAATAATAATTTAAATAATTACGAAAATATAAAAAAATTAATTATAAAAATATTATTATACCCACAAATAATAATTTAAATTTTTGTTTAAAATATTCACTAGAGTAATAATTCAAAAAATAAGAAAAAATATTGAGTAGTTAAATTTGTAAATAGAAATGAAAGAAAAAAATAATAAAGAAAGAATAGAGAAATATTATTTTAATAGAATAGAGATGGGGATGGGGAATGAGATGTAGGAGGTTTTTAAAAGATGAATAAAATTTAAGAAAAATTTTAAGAAAATATGATTTTGAGTTAAATTATAGGGATGAGAAAACAAAATCGAATGGGGATGCTCTAAGGAATGCTTTATAAAGTTTGCACGAAAACGTTGGGTACTGTCAGCGGAAAAGTCGGTGAGCCGCGTGTTCTTTTCTTTTATTCTTTCTGGGTAAGGTTATCATTTTTTTTTTTTTAATCTTTGTACTGAAAAGCGTGAAAAAGAAAGAAGATCGGTACCATTTTTTTTATTCCCATGAAAAGCGAATTTGTCGCTTTAAGCAAGGTACATTGGACACGTACCTTTTGACGCGTTTTCATTAAAATAAACACAAAATACACTTTTATTCGTGTCTTTAATATATATCATATTTATTTATTTATTTAAAAATAAAAATAGACCGTGAAGTCCGTTCAAAGAGTGTAGTTGCTATAAAGCTACTTCTAGCCACATGTGCCTACTCTGAACTTTTTATTTATTTTTATTTTTATTTTTTTAATTGAAAGCACTTCTAATATTAAAGACGAAAGCCGAAAGCGTTAGTTGCCTTAAAAAAGTAACAGTAGGACAAGATTAGAGTTACATATTAGAATAATGATTAGGTCTTTACTATTATTTATTTACTATTTTTTTATTTAATTTTTTTATTTTACTTAATAATTAAGAAAGTGAGTATTAATAAAAATATATTTTTTTTTAATTTTTTCTTGATGATTAAGGATGTTAAAAAAATACTTAAAAGAAAATAAATAAAAAATAAAAAAACTTAAAATGAACTTGGATAGAAGATTGGTAGTAATATGGTAGTAATCCTATATACAAAAATAGGTTTAAATAATGAGTTATTATATTCTAGAGTAGGACAACATTATTAAGGACAGGTTGTAACAAGGTGCATCGACAGGTTCTAGGCTTATTCAGCTCACCTTGTTTAGATTAGTGGCGCACAACATTATTAAGGAGAAAATCACGGTAGATCTCATGGTGGCTTTGTCAAGTATGTATGAAAAGTTGTTGGCGAAAAACAAGGTGCATTTAATGAAGAAGTTGTTGAATCTGAAGATGTCAGAAGGTATATTTGTTGCCCAACACTTGAATGAATTCAACAACAAATTAATTGTCGTCAATCGAGATTGCGTTAGATGATGAGATCAAGCATTGATTATGTTGGCATCGTTGCAAAATAGTTGGGAGGCCATGAGGATGACGGTGATTAATTCAACTAGCAAGATAAAACTAAGTTATGATGGAGTATGGGACATGATTCTTACTAAGGAGATATGCAGAAAAGACTCTAGAGAGTTTTCTGATACAGGTTTGGCCTTGAATATAGATGATAGGGGTTAGAGACTTGACAGGTCCAAGAATAGGGGCCGAATAGGATGAGATTTGGGTAGTAAATTACTTGTTGGAGTTGTGACAAGCCAAACCACATCAAGAGAAACTGCCGGAATTTGACAATTACTAAGGATGACACTGTGAACGCAATGCCTGAAGAAATACAAGATATTCTATTTCTTGTAGTGCATAGTTTGGTTGATGATTGGATGATGGATTCAAGGGCATCGTTCGATAGCACATAACATCGAGAAATCATGCAGAACTATGTTACTGGTGATTTTGAAAAGATACACATGGCTGATGGAGAGGCACTGTAGTGGGAGTGGGCAATGTACAAATCACACTTTAGAACAGGAGCGTATAGGCTTCATAGCAAGTTAGACATGTTTCAAATTTGAAGAAAAGTCTAATTTCTATGGGAAAGCTTAACAACAGCGGTCATACAGTAGCATTTTTTAGAGGATTGTGGAAGGTGACAAATGGTGCATTGGTCTTGGTGCATGGTAAGAAGACTGACACTTTGTATTTGACATTAGGGTCCAGTGATATGCATTTAAATGTAAAGTTACAATAGAGCGGGTTTGGTTGTGCAAACAAGTTGAGGAAGCAAAAGGGAGTCAGCTTTGCAGTTCCTTGTGTAAGTAGGGAGAAATCTCCCGAGACCACAGTGCATAGTAGAGGTGTGAAAGATGGAAACAGAGCATCTGGTGTTCAAGGGACATTTACGCCTACAACAATGCTCATAGAGATGCCAAGACGACCAGCCCTTCATAGTGGACACCTACCTTGAACTATATCCTACTAACAAAAGGTTGTAAGCCACAGAACAATAAGAAAATCTTGCAAGATGGAAGATCGAGCAAGTGGGAGTTGGCTGAGAAGAAATCAATTGTATTTCTAGAAAGAAAGTATGGACTGCATAGAAGATAGGCACATCAATTGAGGACAAAGTATGTCAACAATAGGAAGTGAGATCAGTAGCCCAGATCAAAGAAGGGGACATCAACAACAAGTTTTATAATGTTTGTTAGGGTCGGTTCAAGACTAGATATTTCCAGTGCAGTTGGAGTTATGAGTTACCCAGTAGATGTGCTGATTAAGGAATGTACTTGAGAGATTGAAGTCGGGCTCAACTTCAATGCGTCTTCTGGCTTGAAGAAGAGAGCTATGAGCTACAGAGATGATAAGGCTTGTACTGGAGACAATGGCTGGCATGTGGAGAACAAGTCTCTAATTGGGAGGTTGTTGGGTTGTATGTTGAGCTTGATTTGTGAACAGAAAAGGCGAAAACAGATTGTTCTTTCGACTAATGCTCAACCTGGCACTCAAGCGAAGTTCAGGCAATGAGTTTGCTTGAGGTGCGCTCAATAGTGGACTCGAGTGAACTCAGACAGATTTTTCACTCGAGGTGTGCGTGATAATGGGCTTGAGCGAAGTACTAATCCTAATGTTTGCTCAAGTGGTACTTGACAAACTATTCAAGCAAATGTTTGATTGGTTGTTCGCTTGAGTTGCGCTCAACACTTGCTCAAGTAAAAAATCTAGTTTTGCCATTTTAGGATTTCTAGCATTGTTTCTCTATATATATGTTATGTTTTTGTTCTCTTGATAGGTTTCTGGAAGTGAGCAAGTGTGTCAAAGTGAATAGAGAGGGGCAAAAGGTGTGAGAGTATATTGTAAGAGAGAAAAAAAGCCTTATGGGATTATGTGAGTAGAGTGGAGCTCTTGTAACTCACTATATGATTGTAACCACGTTAAATACTATGTGTCATGTGAGTGCTCTTAATACCTATATTTTCACACTTATTTCACTGTCTGTCCCATTATCATTGTGTGTGGGTGTGGTGACTCTAGTTCTCTACCTTGATAGAGAAAGCCACTGACGGAGGATCTTGTAGAGAGAAGAGGATGAAATTATAGATCAGATGCTCTAGCATTTCTATAGGGGAGTATTATTGATTGGATGATAGGTAGGAGGAGGAGAAGAATGATTAATATGACTACAGAATTAGTACAAATCGATAGTAAAAGCATTAGAATGTAAATATCTTGAATCCCTCCCATTCAAGCCAGAATTAAAAGAGCTATATGCCTAAAATAAACAAGACCATCCCAGGGCCATTTAGCTTAGGCAACCTAGGAGCTTGTGGTTGAGGCAAGGCGATTAACAGTATTAAACTAGACCACTATGTTGTACATACTCCAGGGACACTTTAGTCTTTTTTGTATTACACTGGATCTTTTTCTCTTGTAACAAACATTATTCTCTTACAATTGTGTATAAAAAGGGACCTCTACACAGTACATTAATGAGATGAGAATTCAGAAATTTTCTTTGCTTAACATGGTATTAGAGCTACTCAACTAGCAGTCTCTTTGATTCATGGCCACGCATACAGCTTCCTCTTCCTCCCCTTAGCCTAATTCCTCCATCATTTCTTCTTTTTCTCATGTTGTTACCATCAAACTCACAGCTAATAATTTGGAAAGTTCAAATCACAACATATCTTATAGGGCAAGATCTTTACTGCTATGTTGATGGTTTTCTTCCATGTCCTCCCCAATTTCTCGCCTCAGAGTCTAATGCAGCTCCAAAACCAAACCCTGAATTTCTTACTTGGACCAGAATTGACCAACTAGTTCATGGTGTTCTCTTCTCTTCTCTGTCAAATTCTGTCATTGGCAATGTATTATCCTCTTCTACTTCTGGGGAACTATCTTGTCCTCCATGTTTACCTCTCATTCCCAAGCCAAAGAGTTCTAGGTCAAATTCCAGCTTACCAATCTCTCATGAGGAGATCAATCCATTACAGATTATTTTGGCAAAGTTCGCGCAATAGCAAACACATTTTCAGCTATTGGAAACCTAATTCCTAATAAGGAGCTCATCTCCTACCTTCTTAATGGTCTTGGTCCTGCTTATGAGTCCTTTGTCACCTCAATCACCACTTGGTTTGAGGCCCTCTCTTCACATGAATTTTATCAACTTTTGTTTATCCATGAAAGCTGAATGCACCACACCTCTAAAAACACTTTTGAACCCTCCATAAGTTATAGTGCTAGTGGAGGTCATGACCAACGTGGAAGGTCTTCTTTTCGTGGTGGTAGACAAGGTAGGGGTCGAGGTTGGTCCTTTGGTCAAGGTGGTCAATATACACCTAGGTCCTTTGGAACATTTTAGCAAACACCTGCTAGCCCTTGCCTTACATGCCAAGTTTGTAACAAAAATGGCCATATGGCTCTCTAATGTAGGCATCAGTTTGACCACTCCTATCAAACAAAACCACTCCAAACTTTTTCTCCATCCTATAATTCACCCAATTCCCCAGTTTTCAGCCAACTACACCTCACCCACCTCATTTTCTGATTCCTCTTGCTATCCAAACTCTGCCGCCACTCACCACATCACAAATGATCTGAACAACTTGAGTATTTCATCTGAGCAGTACCATGGTAAAGAGGCAATACGTGTTGGAGATGGTTCATGTCTTCCTATCCAACATCTTGGTGAATCCTCTATTCTTACAAACTCTATTTCTTCCATCTAAGCAACTTTCTTCATGTACCTTATATTACTAAAAATCTCATGTTTGTTCTTCAGTTTTGCACTAACAATAATTGTCTTTGAATTCCACTCCTCCCATTTCTGTGTCAAGGACAATCGGACCAAGAGCATCCTCCTCATCGGACCAACGCGTAATGGGTTGTACGTGTTTCCCTCCTCTGCTTCATCTTCATAGCCTTCCATTCATACTGGTGAATGCATTTCCCTCTCTCAGTGGCATCAGCATTTGGGTCATCCATCTCTCGCCATTGTCTCTCGCATATTGCACACCAGCTGTTTGAATTTCTCTCCAAGTGATGTTCCTTTTGTCTGTTCGAAGTGTCGTGTGGCCAAGAGTCACCAATTACCCTTTTCTTCTAGTCAGCCCATGTATACCAAGCCCATAGAGTTAGTAAGTGCTGATGTTTGGGCAAGTCCTGTATTAACTAAACTAGGCTTTAAATATTATGTATCCTTTGTTGATCATTTTACTCTACACTCATGGTTTTTTCCTTTAAAATTTAAGTGTGATGTGTTATCCATTTTTTCTCAATTTCTTCCTTGAGTTGAATGTCTATTTAATACCAAATTAATCACCCTTCAAACGGATGGAGGAGGTGAATTTACTTCCCTTACTCCACTATCCCAAAAATTTGGTATTAGTCATAGATTTTCATGTCCACATACACATCAACAAAGTGGTATTGTTGAGCGAAAACATCATCGTCGAAACTGGCCTTACTCTTCTTGCCCACTCATCTCTTCCAACAAAATTCTGGCCTGAAGCATTTGAAACGGTTGTGTATCTCATCAATATTCTTCTCGCAAGATCACTTAAAAATAAATCACCTTATTTTTTGGTTCATTATCATGAGCTTGATTACAATTTTCTTAAGGTTTTCAGTTGTGAATGTTGGCCTAGGATGAGGCCATACAACAAACACAAACTTCTTCCTTGGTCCATCTCTTGCCTTTTTCTGGGTTATAGCCTAGTTCAAAAGGGTTATAAATGTCTAGACTTAAAAGTCCAACAAGCTTTACATATCCAAGGATGTTCTTTTTAATGAGGCCTATTTTCCCATTCCGAAACCTTCAATTCCCTCCTACCCAACAATTATGCAACCTCCTTGTTGCCCTATCATTACTCGGAGTCATATTCACTCCTCACGACCTCGCATCTCCACTCATGGCATGATACCATATCCTTCACGGCATTGCCTTCTCACTATAGGTCCTGTTCCAGATGAACCTACAAGCTACTCTGTCACATCCAAGTTTCCTGAGTGGCATGCGGCTATGCTACCAAGAACGATGCCATCCTTCAAAACAACACCTGGAGCTTGGTATCTTCTAACCCTTCTCTTAATATAGTTGGTTGTCGTTGGCTGTATTGTACTAAATTTCATTCGGATGGTACATTTGAGCAAAGAAAAGCTCGGTTGGTAGCTAAGGGCTATCACCAACAACCTGAATTGGACTATAATGAAACCTTTAATCCAATTGTAAAACCATCCACCATCCGATTAGTACTTTCAACTGTTGTTACCTCTACTTGGCCCCTACGCCAACTTGATATTCAAAATATTTTTTTACATGAAAAGTTGTCTGAAAATGTCTATATGCAGCAACTGCAAGGTTTTATTGATCCAAAATTTCCAACTCATGTGTGCAAATTGCACAAAACCATTTACGACCTTAAACAGGCCCTTGGGGCCCGGTTTGCTAAATTAACATCTTGGCTAAATGATTATAGTTTTGTTGCTTCTCAATCTGACCCCTGTATGTTTATCTTGCATCGTGGTGACCTTCACATATTTCTTTTGATTTATGTGGATAACATGGTTATCACCTCATCACACCCACATGCCATTGATGTTGTTATTCGTGATTTGAGCATGACTTTTCCTGTTAAGGATCTTGGTTCCTTATCTTATTTTTTGGGACTTGAAGTTGATTATTGTGACTCTGGAATTATATTATCTCAACGCAAGTACATCAAGGACTTGCTTGCACGAAGTAATATGCTTTAAGCAAAATCAGTTTCCTCTCTTCTGGCAGCATCCGTCAAACTCTCTCAGTTTGATGTACCAACCTTTAATGATTGTACACTGTTCAAGAGTATTGTTGGAGGCCTCCAACACCTATCCTATACAAGACTTGACAAATCTTTTTCTATAAACAAAATATGTCAGTTCATGCACTGCCCTAAACTCACACATTGGTCTACTGTTAAAAGGATACTTCGGTATCTTAAGAGTACTATTAATTATGGGTTGCTCTTCAAGTACTCATCATCTTTCACTCTTCAAGCATATTGTGATGTTGACTAGGCTAGCTGCCTAGATGATAGACGTTCTACTGGTAGTTTCTGTCTATATCTTGGCAGTCACCTTATCTCATGGAGTTTCAAAAAGCATAAAATAGTTGCAAGATCCAGCACTGAAATTGAATATAAGACTCTTTCTCACACGGCAACTGAACTTATTTGGCTTCAGACCATGTTTCGGGAGTTGGGTATTACTCTTTCCAAGCCTTCAATCTTATGGAGCGATAACATTGGTGCTACTTACCTCTCTACCAACCTAATTTTTCACTCTCGCATTAAACACATGGATTTGACTACCACTTCGTACGGGATTGAGTTGCTACCAAGACATTGCAAGTATCTTTTTGTAGCTCAAACGATCAGATTGCTAATATCTTTACAAAACCTTTAGTTTTAGAAGAGTTCTCTATTTTTCGATCAAGTCTCAATGTTAGTGAAACCCCCATGGACTAGCAAGAGAGTATTAAACTAAACCACTATGTTGTACATACTCCAGGACACCTTAGTCTTTTTTTATTACACTGGATCTTTTTCCCTTGAAAAAAATATTATTTCCTTACATTTGTGTATAAAAAGGGATCTCTGCACAATACATTAATAGATGAGAATGTAGAAATTTTATTTGCTTAACAAAGAGATGGTAAGGGTGATTTCCTTGGAAATTTTGATGAGTTTTCACCCATGCCTCGGCTTTTTTTTTTTTTTCTGGTAATCGACAAAGTGTCTTGGTTGGCGTAAGCTTCAATCCGCCGTCTGTCTATTCTTTTGAAGCCAAGCATCTACCCTCGTGGTCTTTTCCATTGTCACCTAACAAGAAAAAAAAAAGTAATAAAAAAAAATAGTCAATCAATTAATGGTTCAACACGAGTGGCTCAAATTTCAAGCCACCCTTTGTAGAAGTCTTCCAGTTTTATGGGGGCGGCTGAAGGGGGTAGGCTGCCTCTACGGCCCCTAAACCCTCCAATAATATCTTATCCTTTTTCTCTTAGAAAATAATAAGTATAAAAAAAAAGTCAAGTGCTTGTTTGGATTTCAAAATTTTATTCTTAAATATAATTTAAATAAAAAATAATTTGTATATTTTTTATTTAATCATTACTTAATCATTATTCAAACATAAAAATCAATACCACTTTTACAATTTTTAAAATAAAACATAAAAATCAATACAATTCTTACCAACTTCAAAACTAAAATTATATTAAAAAATTATATTTAAACAGTTTTTTCAATTTAATAATATTTTTATTCAATTTTTTCCCCTCATCTTTTCAAAATCTAATAAAATATCTTACCTTAAACCATTTCATTACCATTAATAGAAATTTGAAATACTTCAAATGTCCAGACGAGTCCTAAGACTTTTACAGTTTTGTGCCATGGGTGGTGTTAAAATATAGGAAACAAAATGGTGTTATTCTATTATGGGAAGAAAAATTCTACTTATCATCTTTGCATCATACACCAATATGTAATTTGATATTTTTTCTATTTAAATACACATATTGATGTGTAAATATATGTATTTAAATAGAATAACGAATATGATAAATCACATATTATTATATGATGTAGAGATGATAAGTAGCATTTCTCTTATCGGAATGATATCTCAAGTAAACTTCACCCAAAAATGATAGTTATTAATCAAGTCAATGTGACCCTTGCCAAATTGATCTGGGTGTAATTAAGTTAGATCATATTCTTACTATTTTATATACTTAAAAAAATAATCTTCTTATTTTATGTCATATTCGCATTGGTTTAGTGTGTAAAAAATTATCAGTGTAGTTTAAGGCCCTGTTTGGATAGTCACTACAACAGATTGGATTTTTTGAGACAAAAAATTTTGTCTCAAAAAATGAAAATTTTGTCCCTAAAAATTTTTAGAGACGAAAAATTTTCGTCTCTATTTTGTCTCAAAAAGGCTGTCTCAGAAAGTATTCGGAGACGAAAATTGAATTTCATCTCCGAAAAGTATTTTTAGGGACGAAATTGGGCGGAACCGTTCGAACGGGAAATTTTTTCTAGACAAAAAAATGTCGTCTCAGAATCAAGTTCGAACAAAACATTTTTTGTTCGAACAAAAAGTTGGTAATTGACGTTAGTTCGAAGAAAAATATTAACTGTTCGAACAAACAATCTATTAACGGAAAATCTTCTGTTCGAACGAATTTTTAGAAATGAATTTATTCGAATGAGTATTTAATTGTTCGAACGAACGAGAGTATTGTATTTCCATGTAAGTTCGAATGGTTATATTTTTGTTCGAATGGGTATATTTTTATTCGAATGGATATGTTTTTGTTTGAATGTATGCATAAATGGTAATTTAGCATTCGAACGGCATTGATCAAACAAAATGAAATTGATACTAATACAAATTGTAATCTATATACATCAAATTGTAATCTATATACATCAATTGTTCAAATGTTTACAAACATCATAAATATTAAAGGCAATTAAAAAAGTCAAATGAATTATGATGGTGGTGGTTGTGGTGGCATAGAGTTTTGGGACATCACTAATTGAAATTGTTCAAACATTTTTTGGTTATTTAATTGTAGTCTCTCTTCTAATCTTGCTTCTAATTCTGCTGCTTGATCTAATCGGGTCAGCAACTTTTTTTCCTTCGATCTTAATCGTTCTATCTTAAGTGTAGCTTCCTCTAATTTTTTAGTCTTGTCGTCATTCGATCTGGCTTTAGAAGAGGATGAAGATGTTGAGGATGGCTTCACGCAACGTCCTAAGCCCCTCAAATATCCAGAACGTGATCCAAGAACTTGAGAAAAGATTTGAGCATCGTTGACAGATGATTCATCAGATGGATCCGCAATAGTGTCTTTAAGAGATATCATCTTGTCCTGGAAAAAGAAAACATTAAAATTAGTATATGTAGCAAAAATATATTTAGACAATGAAATTAAATAAACTTAAACTTACATAATTTGCCTCTGCCTCATGATTGCTCCAAACACCATCACGATTTTTATGTGCTTTAGCATACAATTGGGTCAGATCATAATCAGTAGGATTTTCTTCTTGCTGCAAAATGAAAAATAATATCATAATTTATACGAAAAAAGTGTATATATTAAATATTTAATGGAGACAATAAGAACTAACCATTTTTTTTGACAAGTGATGAAAAGATCGAGAACCCGCGTGATGGTGTATCATTAAATTTGACCTATTTGCTTTGTTCACTGTACTTCATTTCTAAAAAAAAGTATTATAATTTTTACATTTTATACATCTATAATTATAAATTATTAAAAAAAAAGATAGTAGCGAAATTACCTGGTAAGCAGAATCTTCAAATAGATCACATACTTTCTCCCATTCGTTTGGTGGCATTGCTTGGAATGGATTTTGACGCGCCTCTATCGGAGTACTGAATTTCTGATAGTGTACATGGCATCGACCTTTGTTCCTTCGGAATGCATTCGACATCAGTTCTTCAATCGTTAGTCGATCCTCTCGCCGACCAAAATTTAGTACAAACTCGTCCTTCAAATAATTATAAACAATTAGTATAATTTCAAACATTCTCATTTAAATAAAAATGTTATACAAAGTAACTTATAAGTCGACAACGATTTTTGATGTGGTCTTTCACATCTTGGGGAACTTTAGCCCAGGAGGATGTAGCCATCGGTGCATACGTGAGAGTAAGTGTACCAACATAAGAAGCAAGCCAAGCTGCCGAATCCCCAGAGCCACCGGTGTGATCATCAGATATATCAACTTTAATTTTACTCACTTTCCTTACTTTTTCTATGCAGACACCCCTCGTAAAGCCTCTAACTTGGCGCTGGTTTACAACAGCTCTATATACAAAAATTATAGCATATATTTTAATTAAATTAATTTTATTTGAAAGATATACAGTGATAAAATACCTTGTTCTGGTTCTGGTGACGGTGGCCCACCATTGTTGGTAGGTGAAGCACACGGAGATTCAGTAAGTGGTGGAGATGGCTCACGTGTTCTTTTGCGTTTAGGAGGCATATCTGTTTGAAATTATAATAAATTATTATTCGAACTAGATACATGAAATATTTTTATAAGAATTTTACCTACACAAATATCTGTTTGAAAATCATTCGGTATCAGTATTGCTGGACCAATCGCTCTCATCCTCAGTAGACACTTCAGTTGATTCATGTTCTTCCGACATGTCACCTTCAATTACTTCGGGTTGAACATCTTCTCTGCGCCATGGGACCATGTCATAATGGCTTAGATCAACAAACAGATTGATGCCTGATTCATTTTCTCGATATGCTTCTTCATGGTCTGGACTATCAACTTCTTCATGTGGTTTGTCTGCCTCTGGAATATAATCATATACATTTCTTGGCGCAAACTTCTCGACTATTCTCCATGGATTTCTGAACTCCGGCTCATCTAAATAAAAAACTCGATTTGCTTAGCATGCGAGAACGAATGGATCGTCCTCATACCATTTGCGAGATGTATTGACACTTACAAAATATTCATCCTTATGCACTCCCAACCTAGGATTTGATACATCCCACCAATTACATTTAAATAACCAGACCATATATCCCCCCACATACTTTAATGCTATGATATCTTCCACAATTCCGTAAAAATCGATATTAGCATCCCCATGACTTCCTTCGACAACAACCCCACAATTTTGAGTTTTCCTATATCGTTCTCTGTCTACTGTGTGAAATCTATATCTACGCACCAAACATCCTGAATATTGGATAGCCCGCTTAGACGGACCACATGCCAAAGCATATACTTCTGGTGAGATTTCACATGAATGGTGATTATATTTCAATGCAACCTACATAAATAAAATAAGGATGAAATTTAAAATATAATCATATTTAAAATACTTGTGCATAATTTTTTCCCGAATAATACCGTATGTTCAAACCATGAGGCAAATTCTTCTTCGTGCGTCTTTTATACGTCAGTCACACCATTCGTGCGAAGTAGTTGTATATGTTCGCTGCGTATGTTAATGTGAGTTATTAATTTGTATCAATACATACTAAAGTATTAGAAATGCACATAATACTACTGCCAAATTAGATGATCGTCACTAACCTCAAATATTGTTCAATCTCTTCACAAATTATTTAAAACATACCATCGAGCTCTTTCAAACTCTCGCCCACATAGGTCATAGCCCCCTTGTGCACCTATAGGACGTACTTTCTGGGAGAACACGGTAAATGCTGACGAAACTCCCATTTGTCCACCTTCATAATTTCGATCCGGTCTCGTAAATCTAGTATCAACCCCACGAAAATACATTGAACAAAATGTATGCCACTCATTATGAATATATGACTCTGGGATCGATCCTTCCGGACAAGCCTTATTTCCCACAGATCACTTAAGTTTTCCCAAAAACCGTTCACTAGGATACATCCATCTATACTGAACGGGGCCAGCAACTAAAGCCTCACGAGGCAAATGCACAGCCAAATGAACCATTACATCAAAGAATGAAGGCGGGTACAAACTCTCCAATTTACACAATATCAATGCAATGTCAGCTTCCATTTTTAATAAGACATCAACTTTCAACGTTCTACTGCAAATATTTCAGAAAAATCGCCCTAATTCTGTAATAGTTGTACGAACATCTGGAGTAAGCTTTCCGCGCATACCAACTGGCAACAATCGTTGTAAAAATATATGGCAGTCGTGACTTTTTAGACCAGTTATCTTCCAACCATGAGGTCGGACACATCTTGACATGTTCGAAGCATAACCATCGGGTAATTTGATTGTCATGAACCAATCACAGAATTTCTTTCTCTCATCACTTAAAAGTGTATACCATCCAAGGGACATATAAGCTGATAACCCAGTATCTTGCAAATGCAACTCCGGTCTGATTCCCAACTCTTTCAAATCTTTACGAGAGTTAACTGTATCTTTTGTTTTCCCTTGCATTGACATTAGGGTACCCAAAATATTCTCACATATATTTTTTTCAATGTGCATTACGTTTAGATTGTGATGCAGTGTTAATGTAGATCAGTATGGCAAATCAAAGAAAATACTTTCTTTGGTCCAATTCAATTCCACTGCTTGTCTTTTCCTCTTTCGGCATCTTGCATTCTTTCCAAATCTGTTGTCTGGAACATCTGTCAATTGAGTGAGAATATCACTACCAGAATACTCTGGCGGTGATGACCTATGCTCAACCCTTCCATCAAACATTACTCTATTTGAACACCATCTATGATCATTAGGTAGATATCGACGGTGTCCCATGAAACATAATTTCCGGCTATTCGTTAACCATTGAGACTGTGTATCTTTGTTACAAACAGGACAAGCCATTTTTCCCTTTGTGCTCCACCCAGACAAGTTCCCGTATGCTGGAAAATCATTTATTGTCCAAAGTACTGTAGCATGCATCTTGGATTCACGCTCAGCGGCCACATCATATGTAGTGACACCCTGTTCCCATAACTCTTTCAACTCTGCCATCATTGGTTGCAAATATACGTCTATTTCATTTCCTGGTGACCTTGGCCCTGGGATCAATAGAGTCATCATAAAATAAGGATCCTTCATACACTTCCATGGGGGCAAATTATAAGGCATTGCTATGATAGGCCAGGTGCTATGAGAAGTGCTCATGTTGCCAAATGGATTAAATCCATCAGTTGCTAAACCAAGACGTACATTGCGAGGTTCTTCGGCAAACCATGGATACTGGTTATCAAATTTCTTCCATTGTAAGGAATCTGCAGGATGAGTGAGGAATTGATCATTTTGAACTCTTTGTGTGTGATGCCAAGTCATATCTTTCGCAGTCATCCGGGAAGTAAATAATCTTTGAAGTGGAGGAATAAGCGGAAAATGTCTTAGCACTTTATGGGGTACATTACGCTTATCTGATGTCCATCTTGACTCATGACACACCGGACATGATTCACATTCTGCATATTGCTTCCAGAAGAGAACACAATCATTCTTACATGCATGGATGATATTATAATCAAATCCTAACCCTCGCTTCAATTTCTTCACTTCATAAAAATTTCGAGGTACCACGTTATCCTCTGGCAGAGCCTCTTTAAATAATTCAAGCAGCATATCGATAGCATTTGCAGAAATACGACAAATAGATTTAATATGTAGCAACCTGACAGTGAAGGACAACTTGCTATGACGGGTGCACCCTTCGTACAATGGATGTTGTGCATCCTCCCACAATGATCCAAAGTCTTCATTTCCCTCAAATGACTGGGTAGATGTTCCCTCTCCAACCCTAGCACCAAATATACCTGCGTCAAGATCCCCTAACATTTCAGTCATATCTTCTCCATTATCATAAATATCATTAGAAACATCAACATTTATGTCCTCCGTGTCGATCTCGTTACATTCATCCATCTGGTTGAGATGACTGCCAAATCTAACTCCTTGGGGAAATGGTTCTCCATGTAAAACCCAATGTGAATATTTTGAATCAATTCCATTTACGAATAAATGATCCTCCACAGCCATCATATTATATGAACTAAGGTTTTTGCACTTCTTGCATGGGCATCTTATAAATCCTCGACTATCAACACTCCCACAAGCAAATTCTAAAAAAGACTTGACCCCTTGTGCATATTGCTTATATTCTCGACCAAGTCTATCTCCCAACAACATCCAACTCTTATCCATCTATAAAAAAAATCAAAATCATGGAATAAACACTATAAATAATACGTTACAATACACGTGTTTGTTTTACCTGTACTTTTAAGGTAGTTGGTCATATCCCATTCGAGAAATTATCATCTATATCGCATATGTACTCAGTCTAAAACTCGTATGTTAGTAAAAATTTTGGCAGCATTTTCCTACAATTCTCCAAATATGCTAGTCACGATAAGTCGTCGACTCTATTCATGGGCCGAGAAACTTATGAACTACATACTCGAAGAATGTAGGAAAATGCTAAACCAAAATTTAAATTGACTAACACATGAGTTTTAACTAAATATATGTGTCATATATATGATAGAATCCCAAACTGTCAACTTTGGACAATTCAAGAGTTATACCCACACATTCTTTAAGAGAATATTTGGCCACAACTCTCGAACGGGTCTAAGGTTTAATTGCATGTAAAATAACTACAAAATTCAAGCGCTCAGTAGTAAACATAAGAAGCATACATCACAAATACATGAGAAGATTACATTACAAGTATACATGATGGGCCCTTAAAGATTTTGAAATATCTTAATACTTGAGTACTTAAATATTTTCAAATATTTAATTATAATAATTTAATTAAATATGTTATTATTATATTTTAAGTATTAAGCTATTTAATTAGAGTACTTAGATATAATTAATTAAATATTATGTATTAATCATCTTAATACTTGAGTTCTTAAATATTTTTAAATATTTAATTACAATTTTTTAAATAAATATCTTATTATTATATTTTAAGTATTATACATTACTCTAATTAAATATCTTATTATTATATTTTAAGTATTACCCTAAATTACTACATGCCAAGTATTTAATTATTTATATTAATACTTGAATACTTGAGTTGCTAATCTATTTAAATACAGGACTTCAATATTTACAATTATACATTATAATTACATTATCATAACTATAATCAACAATATTTAATATATATTGTTCGAACAAACACTCCATAAATTCAAACAAAAATTTGAACGCGTTATATTATGTTCGAACTAAGAAAAGTCAATTCGAACGGTGTTCAGAGCATTCGAATGAAACCAAGCCAGAAACCAGTCACGAAACAGAGCAACAAACTGAACCACGAAACACAATTTTCACATTCATGATGCCATATTTCAATACAACACATTGAAAACTATATGATTATCCCTAAATATGATTATTAAACAACTTAGAAAACTAAGAAAACACACATCTTCTCCTTCTTCTTTCTCTCTCAAGAAAACAAAAATCTACAATACCTATATATGCATAAAACACATTCAGCCATGTTGTTCTATCCCAACAAAAAACTTGTAAACAAAAATCGGAATGAAAAATAACAAAAATAACATATTACCTCTTCTCCTTCTTCTTTCTCTCTCAAGAATCTCTTCTCTCTCAATGCTTTCAAGCTCTCTCTCTCCACAACACTCTCTCACAGCCTCTGCCACGCTCTCTCTCCCTTTCTCACAATACAATCCGAATGAAAATGAAGTGAAAGGATCGGATTAATAATATGTGCATTTTAGTCCGAACTAATTTTTATAAGTTCGAAAGCGAAAATCCGAAAACCGCGAATTTTTTCCACAATAATTTTTCCGTTCGAATTAATATTTTTCGCGTTCGAACAAAATAAAAGGAATATTCTCCAGTATATACTGAAATTTTGGCGCGAATTTCCCCTCCAAACAAAAAAATTCGTTCGAACATGAAATATATTTATTCGAACTATTTTATATTAGTTCGAACAGATAATTATAGAAATATATAAGTATAATATTATATATTATTATGTGTATATGTAAAAATTATATACACTATATAATACTAAGTGTCACTAAACGCATAATACTAAGTTTCTTATCAATCTATAATATTAAGTATTTAACATAGTATATTATTTTATTTACAATCACTAATAATGTTATACTTATAGTTAGTATCACTATAAGTATTATACTAAGTAATATAATAGTATAATACTAAGTGATATTAAATTATAGATAGTATAAAAATATGAAAACTAATAATACTGTAATACTTTATAATATAGTCTAAGTACTTTGTTTATTACTAATATATAAACTAAATATATTAGAAATATGTATTTTATACTTATATTTAATGCAATGTTTTACTATATACATTGTATATTTACTTTATAATGCAATGCTTTACACAATACTACTTTATACTGATATAATGCATAATATATATACTATTACATATATATATACTAGTTACTCACAATATATATAAGTAACTAGTATAAAATTCAATACTATATATATATAGTTATCTAATATATATTATATATATACTAGTTCAAAATTTTTTATTAGTATATATATTAGTATTATATACTAGTATTACTAATATAAAACGTATTGTTTTACCTCTTGTACTTATATATATATATATATATATATATTTTTTTTTTTTGAAGTATTATATATTTCATTCGAACTTATACCCTTTCAATTCGAACTTATACCCTTTTAGTTCGAATTAATTATACTTCCGTTCGAACGAATTTACGTTATTTAACCCGCGAGACAGCTTCTTCTCCGATCATTTCGTGCCTCCTCTCATTCGAACTTACGCTTACACATCCGCCGTTAGTAGCCTCAACACCGCCACCAACTCCGCCGTTGTCCTCAGATCTCCTAGAACAAGAGGTATGCCTTAAATGAGTGTTATTTTTATAACTTTTTTGGTTAGTTTTGGGGGGGTCGGATTTTGAATGAATCCGGCCCCATTTTGTTGTTTTGGGGCCAAATGACTCAGTATTAATCGGTAGAAATGATAAGGATTTACTCCTAAATCATTTCTACCGATTAAAATGTAGGATTCTTTGTGAAAAATGATAGTGTCGATTCGGGACTGAGTCGACTCAGCCATGTCTGTTTGGCTCAGTTCCGTTCGAATGAGCCAAACTTCCATTCGAATGGAAGTCATCGCATTCGAATTAAATTTAGGTTTATTCGAATGGAAAATAATTTTATTTGAATGGAAGTTAGGCTCATTCGAATTAATTTAAATTTTATTCGAATGAATATAATTTAATTCGAATGGAATTAAAGGCCATTCGAATAAGCAGTTGTCAAACATGACAGCACAACATCATGCATCCTCTAATTCACTTTAATTACATCACATATATATTTTATACATCAACAGGTATCTAATGGCAAGCAGCAGCGGAAGAAAACGTTCCCGACCCCAGACAGTCGAAAGTTGCTCCGCAGCTACCGCTCCTTCTCAGCCGGCCGTGAGGCCTATACTAGTTGAGCAGGAGATCATTCTGGGCGACTTCCGTGACCTCACTTGGGAGGGGCGGAGCATACATGACATCATCACCGATCGTGGATAGACCCCGATCTGTCAACAGAGAGGCACAGCATATCCTGAGATGGTCGATGAGTTTTACCGTGCCATGGGTGAGCAGTCTGGTGATGCTCTGTGCTATAACTTAGTAGTCCGGGGAGTGAGTATTATATTCTCTCCCCGCGTTATTGCTGAGTTTCTAGATTTGTGGCGAGAGCGGCGTGCATATCCTGCAGCAGCAGCAGCAGCGAGAGCAGTGACTGCACCATCTGGAGAGGACACAACAGTCGCATTCTCATCGCCAGCGCTGGATGTACAGACCGCAGAGCTGGATGTTGGCTCAGATGATAGTGAGAGCGGCGATGAGGTACCTGATGATGGTCTCATAGACGATCAGGTTCGTGACTTAGTACGAGACCCTGAGGTTCCTCCATATGATGGCAGTAAAGTGATCCGACAGGCCGACTGTACAGCATTTTTCAGAATGCTTAATTTGATTGTCGTGTATAACATTGATCCGAAGAAACACAAGACTGATTTCGGGATCGAGCGGGCCAAATTTTTCTTACGGTTAGCACAGGGGGAGCCGATTGATTTGGCATTATATTTCGTCCTCCGCATTCGCACAGTCACGCTATTCGGGTGGAGGTAGTCTACCATTTGCATTGTTGATATCTAACCTCCTACTCCGTTCAGGGGTTACAGTGACTCTGACTGAGCGGAGGTCGCCACAGATGGGGCCTGTTAACAAGATCACATTCAGTAAGAGCAAGGGTCACTTGCCGAAGACTCGTGCAGTGCAACAGGATCAGCCTCCGCCTATTGATCCAGCTTCTACTGCTGCTGCCCCTATTGAGAGACATCTTGCTGGGGCTACTCCAGATGAGGTACGGGCTATATTGGCGGAGCACCACGATATTTTATTGAGGGACTTCATTCACCCCATGATGGAGAAGCTTAAGGACCTAGAAGGACGCATGCAAACTTTACAGAAGGATTTTGATTTATTTAATAAATAAATATTGTTAGTTATTATTTTACTCTTTTTATGTTGTATATAACGCCTAACTCATTTTGGGATGTAATTAATGCAGTATGATTTTTATTTTTAGTGTTTGCTAGCCTCTTTATTGTTAATTATATTTTCTTCTCATTATACTTAATGTTCACGATAGTTGAAAAAATGACACTATCTTTATTTTTAATATTTAGTTAACTAAAATACTTTTAAATTAATTACATAAAAATAATTTATGAATTTGTAAATATTTTAATTCATTGTAAATCATAATATATAATATATAGAACTTTTTATTCACTTTGGAAATGATAAATAATTAATAGAAAAAATATGTATTCTTACAATTTTAACAATATATCTTTTCAATTAAACAATACCGTTCGAACACGTTAATACTAATTCGAACAAATAATATTTCATTCGAATTAATTAATTTTTTGTTCGAATTAAATTTTTTTAGTTCGAACGGTATAAATTTTTGGAGACGACCTAATTCGTCTCAGAATCTCCAGTTCGAACTACTATTTTTTATTTCAAACCGATTTATAAGGTTTTCCAGGTTTTGTCTCAGAAAAGTACTTTTAATTTCGTCCCTAAAAATAAAATTTCTTGTAGTGAGTGTATCATTACTTTTCACTACTTTTTACTACTATTCAATATTTTGTCATTACCTTTTTTTTATTTTCTCACTAATATTCACAGAATATTTTAAATCACCTTACTACTCAAATACGTACAACCTAAGATACCCCAAACGGCAAAAGGAGAAAGAACCGATAAGAGTAACATTAACATTCAATAATCAAGCCAAGGTCTTTTAGATCAAATGGGAGAAGGCTTGGTCTCCAAATGAGAGAGCATTTGAACCCTCCATCCCTAAAAAAAAATCAAAAAGCATTCATTCAGTAATCTAGCGTAATGATCCATTAGCCCTTCTGTTTGTATCAAAAGAATCAGCAGCGTTGCTTGCCTTTATATAATACATGAGAAACACCACTTCCACCCAATTTTTCTACCGAATTATTAATTACAGATTGCGAGTCTCGACCAAGTTTGGAGGGAAACTCTGTCAACCGTAAAGCCGTAAAGGAATATTGGTTACTGTAGATTGCAGCTTTTCTTTTGTCTGCCTCTGCACAAACCTTCATCAATGAACCTGTCTGGCAAATCTTTTCGTTTTAGGAAACTCCCAAGTCAACTGTACCATTGAATTTTATTGACTTCCTTCTGGGAAAAAAAATTATTGAGTGAGAAGTGTACCCTTTACCTTCGCCGATAGGGATCTCAACCTTGCATGATCTCTTCTGCGTTTCGCATCCTCTTAACTCTTTCCAGATGATGCTTTAACGTGCCATGATCCTCTCTGTCACAAGTTCAAAAGAGTAATCTTCATAAACACGTAGATCTCGGCAGCAGGACTTGTTCTTAAAGCCACTTGAATCCAATTCAAATATGCTTCAGATCCTTAAGCTTTTCTTCCCTGCCTAAATTCTGTAGCCCACCTCTGGATGGCAGGGTTGCACCCTCAACAAAGAGTTGCCTTCTCACATTACCATGTAATTTGTCAAGAATCCTCCAGGTCACAGCATCAGGGGCCAGCCCATTCCTTCTCATCTCTCCCAATATTTGGTAAGCTTCTCTCTTTAAGCCTAACTTGCATGCATATTCAATCAAAATATTGTAGTTGAAAATATTTGGAGAGACCCCAGAATCTACCAGTTCATATAGGAAATGACAAGCTTCATTCAATTTGCCGGAGTGGCAAAGCCCTTTGAGAAGGGCTGCATAAACAAAATTATCGTGAATCTTTGAGGGCCATAAAACATTATCCCAGAACCTTTGGGCCTCTTCTATTCGGCCAGACTCGCACAATCCTTCAATCACTATCGTGTAAGTTGTACTGTCTGCAACAACACCATCACTCACCATGCTATTAAAAACCTCCATTGCTTCATTTTCTTGCTGAAGTTTGAACAAGCCACGAAGAACAGCATTATATGTCACAATACCAGGCCGAACACCATGCTTCGGCATTATTTGATGCAAAACACCAAAGGCTTCTTGGGTTCTTCCAACATCTAACAAACCACATATGATGGTAGTGAAGGTCACGGCATCTGGAGAACAAAATTTTCCTATGATCATATCATTTAATACCTTCAAAGCTTCTTCAATCCTCCCCATTTTGCAAAACCCATTTATGGCCGTGTTCAAGGTAATTACATCAGGCTGACACTGTTTCTGAAGCATGAAAACAAGTAAGTTCAAAATCTCGGTTGGGTTGTTCAAAAGAACAAGAGCTCTTAAATATATGTTGAACATTCGAGGTAAGACAACACCTTCCTTGTTAAGCATATATTGGAGAACTTTCCTTGCCTTATGGAGCTCCGACTCTTGACAGAGACCTTCTACGAGAATTTTATATGTATACTCAGATGGTAAGTACCCAAAATCAATTCCTTCCTCTAACAACTGATAAGCCCTCATGCAACCTCCCTCCTTGCAAAGCCCATGTATGATATGGTTGTAAGACACTAAACTAGGAAGAAATCCCCTTTTCCTCATTACATAAACAATTCTTGAGGCCCCATGATATCTTCCAGCTTTACAAAGTGAATCAATCATCTGGTTGTAAACATATTCCTCAGACACACTCTTTCCTTGAGGCATATGTTCTGAGACACTAAACAGTTCGTGAAAGAATCCTTCTTTACACAAGGAATCAACAAGATTCGCAAATGCAGCATTTCTCACAGACAGGTCCTCTTCATCCTGCATCTTCTCCCATAGTTCGCACATCAATTCCCTCCCACGTTCAATGTCCCGCCTCCGAAGAACACCACCAATTAATACACTATATGTTAGCGAATTAGGTAACACCCCATCCTCACGCATTACAGCAAACACTTTTTGGGCATGATCTACTTCACCAATCCTACAATAGCCATTAATCAAAGTAGTGTAAGAAACAACATTCGGGCAATGCCCCCTACTCTTCATATCGAAAAACAACGCGTGAGCCTCGTTAGGACGCGAAAACGAGCAAAGCTGATTCATCAAACGGTTATAAATAACCAAAGATGGCACAAACTCAGGCTTAACATCAAACAAACGGCGAACAACATGCAATGTCGAGTACGGATTCCAAGAATCAAGTAACCTTGCAACAAGAACATTGCAGGTGCGCTCGTCGGGTACGCAGTTAGAAGCTATGGAGAGTAGAAGGCGGTGGTGTGCTTCGTAGAAGCGGTTGGAGTCGCAGAGGGCGTGAAGTATGCTGCTTAGGTTGAGGGAATCGGGGCGGTATCCGCGGAGGCTAAGGCGGTCCAGAAGGCAGAGAGCCTCGTCGACGTTGCGGTCCTCCGCGCAGAGTCTGTGAATCTTTTTGGTCCAGTATGATCTGTCGGTAATGCCGATACTGTCTTCTTGTTCTTGTGACACATGCTTTCGTGTTTGTTCCCGTTGTTCGGAAGGAGTTCGGCAATTGCGAGTGAAGAGGAACGCAAGAGGTACGGGTACGGGTATAGCCTTGTGGGCGATTGAGATCTTTGGTGATGGAGCGGCGGCGAGGAACATTATACTTGCATGCCTGTTGGGGATGGCATTGAGTGATAACTCCCCCGTATTTGCAAGAACTAAGGAGTTCCACTTACGAATCAAATTACAAATCGAATATGGACTATAGTAGAATCGTGCTACGTCGACCGCTCTCAGCTATCGCTCGGAGATACCGTTAGGCATAAATGAAGGTTTTTTTGTTAACACTCTAAATTTTTAAAAATAAAAAATAAAAATAAATTCACAACATTATTAAAAAAACACTTTCTTAATTACAAAATAAGAGAAAAATAAATAAGAAATTAAAAAATGTGAGCTACTGTGACGCCCCCAAATTCCGCTTGGGATTGAACGGACATTTGAAGCGTCGAGACATGCAACACAAGGTTACCTGCCCCCGTTCATGACATATAAGATGCAATGTTCCTAACATGCATCTAACATTATGCAATATTCGCAGCGGATAATCTTTTTCTTTAGCAATACTATGCACCAACTAAATATATCCCAAATACTTGAAACATAATTCATACATAAAGGCATACTAAAAAGCCGTGATCACCACACTAGTCTAAAATGGTTGTGATCAAAAGAATACTTGAGATACAACTCCAAAAGTACAAGTATTAACCTAAGTTAAATACTATACCATCATCAACATCGCACCGTGGCCTAGTCGACCGTATTCAGTTGGTCAGATTCCAATTCTCCTTTGGGTCCTGTAACAAGATCTACCATTCGGGGGGAATGGTAGTTGGGACTACCACAGTGAGATTTGATTACAAATCTCAGTAAGTTAACATAAAACTTATACACAGGTTAAAAATGCATGCATGGCAGTAAAAGCATAAATGCATAATTATAGTCATACATAAACATAGTATAACTTGACATATAGCATGACTTAACCAGAACTTAAGCGTGAACTGAACTTGACTTAACATGGCATGAACTTAAGCTTAAAACATAACATGAACAATCAACATAACATGAACGTGAAACATAACATGGACATGAACATAACATAACATGAACGTGAGCTTGAACGTATCATAAACGTGAACATAACATGATGTGAACATGAACTTGGAACATAACATGAACATGAACATAACATGTACGTGAGCATAACATAACATGAACTTGATCTGAAACTTGACTTAACATAAACTTGGAATCTTATTTAATTGTCTTGATTAATAACGTGCATTAATACGTACTCCACAGTTGTTGTGGCCCCACGTATTCAAGTAACATAAAACATAATACGTACTCCACAGTTGTTGTGGCCCCACGTATTCTACATGTCACAATTGCTGTGTCTCATGTAGTGTATGCTCCACAGTTGTTGTGGCCCCATACTTCATGCTCCACAGTTGTTGTGGCCCCATGAATTCACATAACATAAAATATAATACGTACTCCACAGTTGTTGTGGCCCCACGTATTCTACATGTCACAATTGCTGTGTCTCATGTAGTGTATGCTCCACAGTTGTTGTGGCCCCATACTTCATGTAACATAAAATATAATACGTACTCCACAGTTGTTGTGGCCCCACGCATTATAAGTAACATAAATATAATACGTACTCCACAGTTGTTGTGGCCCCACGCATTATAAGTAACATAACATAAATATAATACGTACTCCACAGTTGTTGTGGCCCCACGCATTATAAATAACATAACATAAATATAATACGTACTCCACAGTTGTTGTGGCCCCACGCATTATAAGTAACATAACATAAATATAATACGTACTCCACAGTTGTTGTGGCCCCACGCATTATAAGTAACATAAATATAATACGTACTCCACAGTTGTTGTGGCCCCACGCATTATAAGTAACATAACATAAGATATAATACGTACTCCACAGTTGTTGTGGCCCCACGCATTATAAATAACATAACATAAATATAATACGTACTCCACAGTTGTTGTGGCCCCACGCATTATAAGTAACATAACATAAATATAATACGTACTCCACAGTTGTTGTGGCCCCACGCATTATAAGTAACATAAATATAATACGTACTCCACAGTTGTTGTGGCCCCACGCATTATAAGTAACATAACATAAGATATAATACGTACTCCACAGTTGTTGTGGCCCCACGCATTATAAATAACATAACATAAATATAATACGTACTCCACAGTTGTTGTGGCCCCACGCATTATAAGTAACATAACATAAATATAATACGTACTCCACAGTTGTTGTGGCCCCACGCATTATAAATAACATAACATAAATATAATACGTACTCCACAGTTGTTGTGGCCCCACGCATTATAAGTAACATAACATAAATATAATACGTACTCCACAGTTGTTGTGGCCCCACGCATTATAAGTAACATAACATAAATATAATACGTACTCCACAGTTGTTGTGGCCCCACGCATTATAAATAACATAAAATATAATACGTACTCCACAGTTGTTGTGGCCCCACGTATTATACGTAACATAACATAAATATAATACGTACTCCACAGTTGTTGTGGCCCCACGCATTATAAGTAACATAAAATATAATACGTACTCCACAGTTGTTGTGGCCCCACGTATTATACGTAACATAACATAAATATAATACGTACTCCACAGTTGTTGTGGCCCCACGCATTATAAGTAACATAAAATATAATACGTACTCCACAGTTGTTGTGGCCCCACGTATTATACGTAACATAATATAAGATATAATACGTACTCCACAGTTGTTGTGGCCCCACGCATTATAAGTAACATAAAATATAATACGTACTCCACAGTTGTTGTGGCCCCACGTATTATACGTAACATAACATATCTTATTTTTCTTAATGCATGAGATGTTAATTAATATCATATAATTTTTTCTAACATGACGTATACTTGTAATGACACAATATGATTTAATCATAAACATTTCATGGCATACTTGTATCATATGGCATACTTAACATGGTATACTTATAACATACAGCATTGTATAATAGAAAAGATTGTGTAACAGATAATTATTCATGAGATTAAATCATACGTAACAGATAAACATATAATGACATAGCATGACATGGCATATACGATAACATACATACATAAATTGTAGTTCCCTTACCCATCACACATACACAATAAACTGATAGTAAGTTAGAGGCTAACTTACCTCGATCGTCGCGTTCTATGAGAAAAGGGCGCGAAACACGAGGAACTGCACAACAGCTGGAAGAGGAACACTCAAGTCCTTAAGATTTTCACTTCTGAACTCAATTGTCATATTATGAGCACTTGCAACACCACGGCAACTTGAGGTTTCACTATACTCAGAAGAGATAATTTGACTTCATAAAGCCTTTGCACTAAAACAAGTTCATTAAAATTATCAATAATAACCAACAAACAATTCCTTTCTCAATCCATATACTCTTAGCCATAGTCAACCACAAGATGACACCAGTCACCCCAGACTATAATCCATAACACCACTGCTTCGGGACACTGTCATACAGTTTCCCAACACTACACCATGCTCTACACTTCTCTGTTACGCCATCCAACCCTTCGTGACACGCCATCCGGTGTTTCACGACTTAATACAGAGTACACTCACGTGAACTCTCTTCCATCCACACTACAAAACCCATCACTGCGATACACGTCTCACAGTGCATCGCTACGCGACACGGAGTACGCACTACGCGTACTTCCTTCGCTACAACACTCATCAACACGATGCACATCACACGATGCATCGCCATACAACACGGAGTACACTACATGCGTACTCCCTTCCTTCTACGACACACATCATTACAGCGCACGTCGCGCGGCGCGTCGCTGCATTACACAGAGTACGCTACACGCGTATTCTCTTCACACAACCCGCCGTATCACATCTACGGCATCCATCTCACGCCTATACTTCACAGCACAGTCCACAAAATACACAATCAAACTCAACACTTCACAACCACACTTCCCTTCACAACTACGCAACGAACTCCACAAATACAACTACACAATTCACAAACCAACCAACTAACTATTTTAAACGTAAAATAACTAGAGATAGAAGGTTATACCATCGACGGGATAACCCGCGCGTCGCTCGTTGTTCGTCACGAACATGCGTCGGAGGAACGTACGTGGCGGCGTACGGTGGCTATCCACCACATAAAGTGGTAGTTTGGGCTTGAGAAAGGCTAGGCGTGGTCTTGGAAGACTCATGATTTTACAGCTATCGATGAAGAACAAATTACGTGATTTACGGAAAAGATAATCTATACGCGTGATTCCAGATGAGGGTAAAGATGAGAGAGATGTGATTGCTGTCGGGAAATAATCCAAAACTGATAATTTTAGCGGGCTGTTACAGCTACCATTGTGAGAAGTGGATCTATCATTTTCCATGTCTATAACCCTCAATTTGTCCACTTCGTGTGCCTTTAGTGTAAACTATTTTTTTAAAAAAATTACAAACAAATGTATCAATAAATTAATAATCACTTTCTTAACCATTCAGTAAAAAAATATTAAAAAATAAAATAAAATACATAAATAGTCAAATTGAGAGACAAATTGGTGAAATAGTATCATTTTCCATCAAATAGATCAATAAAATTAAGGGTGTGCTTTGAACAACAACTTTTGAGTAAACAAATTCATACAAAAATTAATATAGTAAAATGACTTGAAAACACAAGAAATTGAAAATTAAGTAGGAGAGATTATTTTTTTATTCTCTTATTTTTGAAATAAATGAACTTGCATTCATTTGAAAAGAAACTATTTTAGAGTTTACAATAAAACCAGTACATGCAAGAATTAGGCCTGTGCAAAAAGAGGATGGATCCGATCAGTACCGATAAACCTGTCTGACCCCCCCGATAAATCTCGGGTTGAAATTACATGCGGGTCCAATCCGCTGGCTATCGGACAAAACCGTAGCCCGTCCAAGTAAAACCGACTTTCTTTTTCACTCGATATCCCTTTCTTTCTCCCGCAAAACCCCTCCTCTCTCTTTGTCTCTCACTTTCACTTTCTTTTTCCACCTATTTTCTAATCTGAAACTTTTCTCCATAAAACTGAAATCCACACACCCATAAACACCACCATCGCCATCCCCAACCGTCTGATCGAAGACTAACTCATCGACCTTGATTCTCCCCATTGTGGTGGACCCAGAGGCCGTCGAAGACAACCCCAACGAAGCAGAAGACGAAGCAAGTGTATTAGAACTTGAACTTTGAGTGGGCTTTGGTTCGTTGTGGGTTTGCTCTATTTCCTCTGCTACCTCTCTTCAGACAATGGGAATCAGATTAGGCTAGAAAGCACAAGCTTATCGAAAGGGCACATTTCATGAAGGCAGAAATGGCACACACATGATCCACGACGATAGATAGCACTCCCCCCATCCTTGCTGTTGAAGTCTCTGCTCGAAGGCCATCCTCAGTTTGGTATTTCCCGATATACTCACATTTTCCAGTAAAATCTGTTTGCCGATTAATTCATCCTCTTGTCTTTGATTTTCTTTCCATATTCTTATTTATTCATTTATTAATATGTGGTTCTCTCTTCCATTATTGTTTTGATTGGAATCAAAGGTCTCCTCTAGGAGCTCAAGGAGTCCAGAAATGGCATCTCCGATGCTTTCTTTGGCTTTGCCCTTCGAGACAGGTTCTCATGTTATTCGACCTGACCCAAATAATCCGGGTTGAATCGGTGCGGGTTGGCGTGCTTTTGTTAGGGTCTCGGGTCGGGTCAGGTCGAGTGCAAACCCGCCTGGAGCAAGTCGGGTTGCAAGCCTAGCAAGAATGGATTCCAAATCTATAAGGACATCATAGTATAGTAGGAGAGATTAATAGATAGTCTCTATGGGATACCTTTATTGTATAGAAAAATTCTTATCCAATTAAAATTTCATAACTTGGTAAAAATGTATTACAAATAGGTAAATATACATCTTCCAATTAGTTTAAACTTTTAGGATAAGTGGTGATTTCACATGATATCAAAACAAACATCTTGAATTCAAACATTCACTCTATATTTTATCCTATTTAATTAAATATTCAACAACTTTAACTTTTAGGACGGGTGGAGATTAGATGTAATCAAAAGGGACACCTTTGCATATGTGTATGTCCCTCTTCTCTAATTTGTCGCCTAGGCGAGCATTATTGTCACACATTATGCTTAGCATTTGAGGTGATCTCGTGACGTGTATGGTTGTCGCCTAGGGGCATCTCTAGCAAGTTGCTTAGGTATTACTACTTGGCAAATTTGAAGCATGATGCTTTGAAGTTGTTGAAGTTGAATTGGTCTCAATGTTCTGATAGTTGGCCTTATGCACGGTTTTGATGGCTTTAGACCGATGTTGATTTTAGGCAAAGTCATATGCATGTTGTTTCATTTAAAATACTAGAAAGATACCTGAAATTAATAAGTGTTGTGAATTATGCTACATATCTCATTCTCATCTCACTATAATAATGTAATAATATCAATCAATCATAAAAGGTTTGGTTTTAACTTTTAACAAGAGTTCATGAATAATATCACACCATCAATGAGATGAGAATCACGAGATGATCAAAATGTGCCACACGTACACAACGTCTCCTTTCTAAACTCAAAATGCTATCTCATGCACGGTGATAATAAATCGAGATACACACATACCACTAATAATACAATGACACGTAGAAGCTCCACAAAGATGAAGAATAGAAGACATTGTAGTGTATCCGTTGCCCCCTTCTTCTCTCTCAGCCCCCTGGAAAAAAAAAAAAAAGAAAAAAAAACCGATCTGTATTAATCAAATTTATCAGAATAGACGAAGGAGAAGATATTCTGGAATTCATTTGTATTTCACACAGCATTTACATTAGGTAGAGATCCTTTAATAGCCAGAGGATCAGGTGGATATACACTTGATAAAAAAATAATAAAAACCATTACAATAGTTGTCAATAACATAATGCATAATTTTATGAAAATGTTCTTGAAGCTTTTGTTGCTTAGGTGGAGTTTTCCAGGTCATCAGGTGAGTCTTTATCCTTGTGGCAAGCATGCTTAGGTTGATATGCCCCCGCGAGTCCACTGGGGGAGCAAGCACAGTGAGACTCGTTTGTAATGTAGTAAACCTGTCTGCTACTAATGGCTTGGTGAATATGTCTGCCAATTGATCCTTACTACTACAGAAGGAAACTTGAAGGGATTTGGTAGTAACCATGTCCCTCACAAAATGGAAGTCTATATCCAAGTGTTTGGTCCGAGAATGATACACTAGGTTGGTAGTTAAGTACATGGCTCCAAAGTTATCACACCATAAAATGGGAGCTTGAGACAGTGAGAGGCCAAGTTCCTCTATAAAAGTCTGTAGCCAAATTATTTCAGCAGTAGCATTGGCTAAAGCTTTATATTCGGTCTTAGTACTAGACCGAGTCACTGTGTGTTGTTTATGTGAGCTCCATGATATAAGGTGACGGCCTAAAAATATGCAGAACCCTCATGTAGATCGCCTATCACATGGGCACCCTGCCTTGTCTTCATTCGAATATGCATGAAGAGAAAAAGGGGATTTGTAAGGAAAGAAGAGGCCATGGTTTAGAGAGTGTTTGAGGTAACGGAGAATGCATTTTACCGCTGTCTAGTGGCTGAGTTTCGGGTCATGCATGATTTGGCAGACCTTATTTACAGAGTATGATATGTCTGGTCTGGTTAGTGAAAGGTACTGCAAGTTTCCAACAAACTCTGAAAAAGAGTTACATCATCAAACGAAGGAGAATCAAACTTGCATAACTTGGTAAAAGCCGACATGGGTGAAGAAATGGAATTAGCCTCAAGCATGTGCATTTTCTTCAAGATATCAGTGATGTATATCTTTTGAGATAGACAAACTACATCAGACAAATAATTAAGTTCCAAACCTAGAAAATACGACAAACAACCCAAATCAAAGACTGGAAATGCAGTTTTGAGTGCAGTGATGAGATTATCAATAGTAGAGGGAGAGGAAGAAGTGATTACCATGTCATCTACATAGACAAGAACAAAGTTGCAAAGAATGTTTTGGTGAAGAATGAACAAGGAAGGATCACCTTGTGAGGCTGAAAATCCATAATGAAGTAACCAAGAACTCAATTGAGTGAACCAGGCATGGGGTGACTGTTTTAACCCATAGATTGCTTTATTGAGTTTACAAACATAATCAACCCTCTAAGAGTCAACGAAGCAATGAGGTTGCTACATAAACATAGTCTTGGTCAAGTCGCCGTGGAGGAAGGCATTTTGAATGTCGATTTGTTGAAAACTCCATTTATGGGAGACTGCAATTGAAAGAACCAGCCGAATTGTTGAAGGCTTTACAATGGGACTGAAGGTCTGTGTGTAATCAATCCCGGATTGTTGAAGAAACCCCTTTGCAAAGAGCACGCCTTCCTCTGTTCAATAGAGTCGTTGGCGTGTAATTTGGTCTTGAAGACCCACCTACAACCAACAAGTTTAGTGGCACAAGAAGGTGGAACCAAGGTCCACATATGAGTCCGAACTCAGGCATCAAATTCGTGGGATGTGGCTTGATGCCATTTGGGGAATTTTAAGGCAACAGAAAAGGATGAGGGTTCATCGAGAATGGCAATGGTGGAAAGGAGATAGCACCAAGTGAGATAAGGGAAGGTACCATTAGTAAACTGTCAAGGTTTGGAAGAATTTGTGTGGGATTTGGTAATGATTTGAGGAAAAGGAGGGAGAAGAGAAGAGGGAGGAGGATCAAGTAAGGCACGAGTTGGATTATGAGTTTGAGAAGATGATGGGAAGGAGTTGGACTATGGGAATGGGATGGGGATTGAGTGATAGGGGAGGATAGTGGGCCGTATCTAAGTATCGATCGGGATGAAATGAAGGTGTTTGATGAGCTCAAAGAAGGAGTGAACGATGGGCCTGGGCTGAGAATGGATGTGGAAAGATTGGAAGAGAGGAAGTTGGAGTGGTGGGCTGTGGTGGATTTGAAGATGAGGAAAAATAAAGAAAAATATGCTTAGCAAATGTGACATCACAAAAGATGTACAAATGGTGAGTTTTGAGATCAAGACACTTATACCCTTTTTTAGAAGGACTATATCCAAGAAATAGACATGGAGTAGAGTAGAAATGAAGTTTATGATGATTGTAGGGTCGAAGATTGGGCCAATAGAGACATCCAAAATTTTTTAGAAATTTATAGTCTAGTGGTTTATGATAAACCATAAAATATGGGGACTTATTTTGGGGCACAGGGGTATTTAGTAGATTAATTAGATATGTTGCAGTTTTGAAGGCATCACTCCAAAAGGATAAGAGGAGTGATGGTTGAGAGAGCAGTGTAAGGCCAGTTTCAACATTGTGTCTGTATTTGCATTCTACAAGTCCATTTTGTTGATGAGTGTGAGGAGAACGGAAGCGATGAGTAATGCTAAGGGATTTACACAAGGATGTAAGGGGATAAAATTTAGCCCCGGCATCCAATTGAATGGAAATGATTTTAGAGCTAAAGAATCGCTCAACAAATTTCATAAAAGCAATGAAAGTTTGCAACACATCAGACTTGTATTTAATGGGAAAACAACAAGTAAATCTGGTGAAATGATCTACAATAGATAAGTAATAGGAAAATCCATTTCTTGAAAGTAAAAGGGTCGTGCCCCATACATCAGCCCAAAGTAATTGTAAAGGCTTGTTTGTTTGAGTGTTGCTTGAGGAGAATGGTAGTCATCGAGCTTCGGCTAAGGGGCAGTCTGGATAGGAGAAAACATAGTCATTTGGGAAAAAGGCCAAGTGGTTGGAGTGCACTACGCGTGAGATAAGATCTAGAGACGGATGACCCATGCGTTTGTGCCACTGACTGAGAGAAGTTTTTCCACCGATATGAGTGGAAGGATCAGAAGATCGAGATGATGGGGGAAACTGATACAAGCAGTCACAAAGAGGATCGCTAATAAGGAGCGTTTTGGTCAATTTTTCCTTCACTAAAAAATAGGTAGAGTGGAATTCAAAGAAGCAAGAGTTGTCAGTGCAAAATTGAGCAACTGAAATCAATTTTTTTTTTTTTTTGTAATTAAAGGGACATGCAATAAATTGGAAAAACAGAAAGAAGAGAACCAAGTTTGAAGAGAAGAATTACCAATATTACTGATGGGTAAGCCGGATCCATTGCCTACACGAATATGCTTAGATCCACCATAAGCTTCCGAGGAAAGGTTGAGGTTAGACATGTCGTGTGCAATGTGATGGGTTGCTGTTGAGTCAAGGTACCATAGGAGTTAGGAATGATGGAGGGAGCAGTGTAATTTGCAAAGAAAGAGTGTGGTGGTTCGAATTGGTAAGCATGGTGAAAGCGGTAGTGGCATTGGAGTGCAACATATCCAGGATTATTGCAAACCTTGCACGTAGGACGAATTGAGTTGTAGTTGGATGGGTTTTGATGTGTGGAAGAAGAATGGCCTCTGTTTTATGGGAATCTGTTTTGGCCTTTGTTAAAACGACTCCCCGATGTGGAGGCCTGCCTCTTTGTTCGTAAGGACTACCATAGGTGAGATTGGCAAAACGCTCAAATGGATTGAGGGAGGAGCTAGAATTTCTACGGGAAAGATGGGACATACGGCTTTCATGGATAAGAAGAAATGGTAGAGTTCTTGAGAGGTGATGGGATCTGATCTAGCGGTTATTGATGTGATAAATGATTCATATGAGGGGCCAAGTCCATTTAGCAAATAGGTTACGAATTCTTTATCCGAGAGGGGGTTCCTGCTTACGCCTTGAGTGTCAGAGAGCATGCGAACTTTTCCAAAAAAATCAGAAATGGATTGGCCACCTTGAGATAAATTTGGGAGTTGGAATCAAATTTGGAATTCTTTTGCTTATGAGAGAGAACTCAACATGGACTCAAGAGTAAGCCATAATTCACGGGAAGTTTTGGATGTAATGACATGGCTGATTACGAAATCAGTAAGAGATGAAAATAAAACGCTGAGTATTAGTTGGTTGGCTCGATTCCAGGAAAGATATTCTGGGTTGGGTAGAGGAGTAGGATTAGTGGAAGAAGTAGGAATGGTAATAGATGAGATGATTTGTGTGCCATCAACATTTGAGAAAAGGTCTTGACCTCGAAGATAGGCAAAGATTTGAACTTGCCATGATAGGTAATTGTCTGGGTTGAGTTGTGACGCCCCCAACTCCCGCATACAACCACGCGGAAGTCGAGACATTGGGATGAAGACAACTCGGTCACACATCCCATCGCTAAGCGTCCAAAGAGAGTATACAAGCGGAAAGTGTACAGGAAAGAATACGCAGCGGATGGATAAGTCATAAAACTAAGTACCAGAATTTTTCTCAGTTAAATACAAACCAGTTTCCAAAACAAACATACTAAAATATTACAAGTTCAACATCGTTTCAAATCCCAAAAAAAGCATACTAATAAAAAAAAACATCGGCAAATATAATATAATTAAAGATCATCCAGCTACTCCTCCGGCGGAGCCGCCTCCTCAGGCTCAGCCTCCTCATCATCAAGATCTGCATCAAAATCTACGGTACCAAAAATGGTACCGCAGGTAAGTAAAACCCAAACAACGCAATATATAAACGTATTAAAACCCAAACAAAATGCATGAATTATGCCCAATGCACATGTCCCCAAAACCATATTTTTACACACACTCCAAAAGTTCCATTTGGCCCAAAACCTTTCCTTTACATAGTTTTCCTTAATCGAATGCACCATGACCTCCCCTAGGGGTCATCTGCAAGCCCTGGCTTCATAACAAGCGATGCCCGGTTCCGCGCCTCTCGCGCGTACGTAGCCAAGCATCCTCTAGCCCCCGCCAGCAGAGGGGCCACGGAGTCAGTGAGTAGGGCGATGTTTGGTTCCGCGCCTCTCGCGCGTACGTAGCCAAGCATCCCCTAGTCCCGCTCCCATCGTCCAACGACAACTCAGGGGACGTCACTCAGTATTTTACGCTCCCGAGTGACCAGAGGAGCTCCACCGAGATAATAACCCATCCCGGCTTGGGCTCGTGAGACACACGCACCCAAAAGTCGATTTACGCCAATAAAACAGGAATTTTCCAATTAAAATAAAATGCACATGTACACACCACGTAAATGCAAACTCAATGCTCGACAAATACAACCAACCATAAAACAACAATTCAAGCAACTCCATCCTCCATCCATCCGACCCCCGAACTCCTTGGACTCAGTCCGGAATCAGCAAACCAACCAAATAAATTATTGTAAAGGCAATAATATATTAAATCTAAAACGAAGCTTGGGAAAATACTTACAGCGCTAAAAAGGATTTTTAGAAGGTTCGGCGCGAAGCAAACGGCGATGCAAAAGCAACGTAACAGTGCAAATGCACTGTTCCCGTGGGTCGCAAAATACCCACTTTCGAACGAGGATGAACCAAGACCCCAAATTGATAGGGAGGTTTATGAAGCTAGTGGAAGTGGGCTTTGGCTGTGGGTGGCGGCGAAAACGCCGGTTGAAGCGAAAAACGTGCAAAACGGAGTTGAGCTCGTGGGAGCTGCTCCGATGACCGTTTGAGGCCGGAAATGGGTGGGTTAGGACGGCAAGGAGCCGGTGATGAAGTGGTGAAGAGGTGGTGGCCAGAGGTAGAGCGACGGCGGCGGATCGAGGCAAAAACCGTGTGGCTTTAAGGTGGTTTTCCGGCTAAACGGCAGGCCGGTTGGGGCTGGAAATCGGTAGGGTGGTTCACCGGAGGGAGGGGAAAGTTTTGGTGGGGGTGGTGTCCGCCACGGTGGCCGGACGGCAACGGGCTGGGTGAGGCAGCTGGACGGCGACGGGAAGAGGAGAGAGAGAGAGAGAATCACGCACGGGGGAGAAGAAGAAGGAAGAAAAAAGAAAAAGAAGAAAAAAGAAAAAGGGGAAGAAAAAAAGAAAAGAAAAAAGGAAAAAGGAAAAAGAAAAGATGAAGGAAAGAAATGAGGTCCAGTCCTCACTTTCGGAGTCCAACGACTGATTCAATAAAAGATAACTTTAAAAGTGATAAAATTAAGAAAATATATTTAAACACATCGATAAGCTAAAATATATTAAATAACTAGTATAAACCAACTATTAAATTTTTAAAACCAAAAACAAGCTAAAATAAATTAAACAGCAAATTAAATTCAACAGCGAATAAAAACTAATTAAAACCCGATTATTTAAAATACAAGCACTATAAAATTAATTAAATTAAAATATTTCTTCAGTGAAAATACACGTAAAAAACGGGGTGTCACATCCTTCCCCCCTTAAAATAAATTTCGTCCTCAAAATTTGCAAGCTCAACCACCAAAACTAAAGCAATCCATAAAGTTCCACTTAGACCAAGTTTAAGGAACATACCGCTGATTACTCGAACTAATACGGATACTGCTCCCTCATATCCGCTTCTCTCACCCAGGAGAAATCTTGTGCCAACGGATCTCCCCATGCCACCTTCACCAGAGGTATTGTCTTGGACCTTAACTGCTGCTCTTTCCAATCCATGATCTGCGTCGGTACAACTTCATAAGTAAGATCAGGTTGCAGTTGCATACACTCTGGGTCGACAAAGCGGGGCTCTTGTTGTCCAAAACTCTTCTTCAAAGATGAGACATGGAAGACATCGTGAATATCCCCAAAATATTCCGGCAATGCAACTCGATAAGCGACGGACCCTATTTTCTCCAAGATCTAAAAAGGTCCAACATATCTCGGATCCAGCTTCCTCTTCTTCCCAAAACGCTTAACTCCTTTCATGGGAGAGACCTTGAGGTAAACCCAATCGCCTTATTCGAAAGACAGTTCTCTCCTCCTGGTATCCGCGTAACTCTTCTGACGACTTTGCGCTGCAGCCATTTTATCTCTTATAATCTGAATCTGACCTTGCATTTCCTGAATTATTTTGGGCCCAATTATTTTCTTCTCCCCGACTTCATCCCAGCATAAGGGTGATCTACATTTTCTACCATACAGAGCTTCATAAGGAGCCATTTGGATGGATGCATGGAAGCTGTTATTATAAGCGAATTCTATGAGTGGCACATGATTTTCCCAACTCCCCTGAAATTCCATAGCACACGCTTGCAACATATCTTCAAGAGTTTGAATGGTGCGCTCTGATTGGCCATCTGTCTGGGGGTGATAAGCAGTATTAAACTTTAATTTAGTACCTAAAGCCGCCTGCAAACTCTTCCAGAAATGGGAGGTGAACCTTGGATCCCGATCCGATACTATGCTCTTTGGTATCCCATGTAACCTCACTATTTCTTTTACATACATGCACGTCAATTTTTCCAGAGAATCCGTATTATTGACCGGTAAGAAATGAGCACACTTAGTTAGTCGATCAACAATCACCCAAATTGAGTTCTTTCCACTGGGAGTCCTCGGCAAGCCTACTACAAAATCCATGGTGATGTCATCCCATTTCCATTTAGGGATAGGAAGAGGCTGAAGCAAACCTGCTGGTCTTTGATGTTCGGCCTTGACTTGACGACAAGTGTCACATCTCTCAATAAACAAGACTATGTCCCTCTTCATTCCTTCCCACCAAAAATTTTTCTTTAAGTCCCGATACATTTTTGTGCTACCAGGATGAACGGAATAGGGAGCCGCGTGAGCCTCGGCCATAATTCGCTCCTTAAATTCTGAGTCCTTAGGAATTACTCTACGATCTCAAAAACGAAGAATCTCATTTTTATCCAAACTGTAGTGCAATGGCCCTCTAGATTTTCTGACTCTTTTTCTAATGTCCAAAAGCTTCGGATCTTTTCTTTGTAGAGTCTTCAATTCTTCAAAATCAACTACTTGAATGTCAAGAATTGAAGATATCACTTCCTCCTGGTGCGAACTTTCAATGAGGAGCCTTCTCATCCCGCAAAGTATCGAATCCATTCCAGAAGATTCAGCCTCATCCTCTAAGTGTGACTTCCGGCTCAAGGCATCAGCAACTACATTTGCTTTTCCTGGATGGTATTTAATCTCACACTGATAATCACTTATTAGCTCTAACCATCGCCTTTGTCTCATGTTGAGACTCTTCTGAGAAAATAAATGCTTTAGACTCTTGTGATCAGTGTAGACTTCACAAACAGCCCCATATAAATAGTGTCGCCAAATCTTAAGAGCAAATACTATTGCAGCCAATTCTAAATCATGTGTCGGGTAATTCTTCTCGTGGTCTTTCAGTTGACGAGACGCATAAGCCACAACCCGTCCTTCTTGCATGAGAACACATCCCAAACCAAATTTAGATGCATCACTAAAAACTACAAACGGCTTATGTGGTTCTGGAAGTGCTAATACTGGCGCAGTTGTCAATCTGTTCTTCAATTCCTGGAAACTCCTCTCGCACTTGTCTGACCAAACAAACTCTGCATTCTTCCTCGTCAAAGCGGTGAGAGGTCCGGATAAACGGGAAAATCCCTCCACAAATCTTCTATAGTATCCAGCAAGTCCCAAGAAACTTCTAATCTCGCGCACAGTCGAAGGACGCTGCCATGATAAAATAGCTTCCACCTTACTGGGATCAACTGCTACACCGTCTCGGGAAATTACATGCCCGAGAAATTTAACTTCTTCCAGCCAAAACTCACATTTGCTAAGCTTCGCATACAGTTGGTGCTCTCGTAACTTCCCAAGCACTAAGCGAAGGTGATAAGCATGCTCTTCAATATTCTGAGAATAAATTAAAATATCATCAATGAAGACCACCACAAAAGAATCCAAGTAAGGCCGAAAAACCCGATTCATCAGATCCATGAAAGCTGCGGGGGCATTAGCCAACCCAAAAGGCATCACTTTAAATTCATAATGCCCGTATCTTGATCGAAAAGCAGTCTTGGGTATATCTCTATCTCTTATTCGCAGCTGATAATATCCTGATCTCAAGTCAATCTTCGAAAAGATAGCTGCTCCTTGAAGCTGATCAAATAAATCATCAATTCTTGGGAGAGGATATTTATTCTTGATGGTCACTTTATTAAGTTCCCGATAATCAATACACATTCTAAGAGTGCCATCTTTCTTTTTAACAAATAAAACTGGTGCACCCCAAGGCGACGTGCTTGGCTGGATAAATCCCTTGTCTACCAACTCTTGCAACTGGACTTTCAACTCTTTCAACTCGGCTGGTGCCATACGGTAAGGGGCTTTATGGACAGGAGCCGCTCCAGGTTCTAAATCAATGGCGAACTCCAACTCGCGGATAGGAGGTAACCCCGGCAAATCATCTACAAACACATCGGGAAATTCTTCTACAACTGGAATATCTGCTAAAGACTTTTTCCCAATTGGCGTAGACACCACTTGAACTAAAAAGGCGTCCGCTCCACAAGCAATATCTCTCTTCGCTTGAATTGCCGATATAACCATCGGCTTTTCTTTTAATTTACTCCCCATAAACTCTAGATATTCGCCATCTGGGAGTTGAAAGCTGATTACACGGCTTCTACAATTAATACTTGCACAATACCGATACAACCAATCCATGCCGAGAATAATATCAAATCCCAACAACTTGATTACAACTAAATCGGCATCAAGTGTCCTTCCACCAAAATCCAAGGGACAACCCAATGCAACTTTAGAACAACAAACCATTTCACCATTTGGAAGACTCACTACTAATGATTTTGGTAGGGGTCCCGTAACCAAATTACATATCCGAGCGAACGTAGAAGACACAAATGACTGAGATGCACCCGAATCAAATAACGTGCAAGCATAAAAATCATACAACCCCACCCTTCCTAAACCAACCACACATACCCATGAAATCCAAAATAAAGAAAAACCAAACCAAACCAAACATCAAATCCAGAAATTAGGTGGGGTGGTTCACCGGAGGGAGGGGAAAGTTTTGGTGGGGGTGGTGTCGGCCACGGTGGCCGGACGGCAACGGGCTGGGTAAGGCAGCTGGACGGTGACGGGAAGAGGAGAGAGAGAGAGAATCACGCACGGGGGAGAAGAAGAAGGAAGAAAAAAGAAAAAGAAGAAAAAAGAAAAAGGGGAAGAAAAAAACAAAAGAAAAAAAGAAAAAGGAAAAAGAAAAGATGAAGGAAAGAAATGAGGTCCAGTCCTCATTTTCGGAATCCAACGACTGATTCAAAAAAAGATAACTTTAAAAGCGATAAAATTAAGAAAATATATTTAAACACATCGATAAGCTAAAATATATTAAATAACTAGTATAAACCAACTATTAAATTTTTAAAACAAAAAACAAGCTAAAATAAATTAAACAGCAAATTAAATTCAACAGCGAATAAAAACTAATTAAAACCCGATTATTTAAAATACAAACACTATAAAATTAATTAAATTAAAATATTTCTTCAGTGAAAATACACGTAAAAAATGGGGTGTCACATGAGTTGTATAGTTATTACGTGGGAGAAGGAGAAAGAGATAGAGGTAGGGGCTCAGGGAGCGTGGGAGGTTTTGTGGCCATTGTGAGGGATAGATCAAGAGATTGCTAGTCAGCAACTCTGATATCATATTAGAATAGACGAAGGGGAAGATATTCTGGAATTCTTTTGTATTTCACACAATATTTACATCATGTAGAGATCCTTTTATAGACAGAGGATCAAGTAGATATACACATGAGAAGAGAATAAGAAAAACCATTACAATAGCTGTCAATAACATAATGCAGAATTTTATGAAAATGTTCTTGAAGCTTCTGTTGCTGAGGTGGATTTTTCTAGGTTATCAGCTGAGTCTTTATCCTTGTGGCATGCATTTGTGTGGCTACGTTGATAAAATTAAACTTAAATTTTTTTTTTTCAGTTTTAATCAACTATTTACTGCATAAAAATTAACACCAAAACACTATATGAAGTGGATATTCATATTGGACAAATAATGATGCCTAACATATTTCTTTTTTCACACTCTTTTAGCTCTTAGGTCTTGTTTGATTATACAGATAAGATGAGAAATCTATTTGAATTAAGATTTTTATAGAGTTTTGAAAAATGAGAGAGAAAATTAAATAAAAAATTATGAAATTAAAAGAATGTTATAATATAATTGTTTATTATTATTTTTATTTGGTGATTTAAAAAACATGATTTTTTTTTTTTTGTGTTTTGTTTGTTAATTTGAGAAAATTGTAATAATTAAGTAAAGATTAGATCAAAAAGTTGAAAATTTAAAAATTTGAATTTGAAAACTATTTATATTTGAATGGTGTTTAAATGTTGAGATATGCGATAGTTTCTAAGGTTTGTGAGACCAAACCAGTTGAGGATGCTTGGGGAATGAGATGAGATGAGAAATCTATTAATATTAGTGAAATAGTTTGAGTTATGATTTTTATCCAATTTTGGAAAAGTAGAGAGAAAAAATTAAATAAAAATATTACAAAGTTAACATATTATTATAATTTAATTTTTTAATATAATTTTTATTTTTGGATTTGAAAAAGTTGAATTGTTTTTTATATTTTGTTTGGAAATTTTGATAAGTTGCAATGATTAGGTAATGATTAGATGAAAAAGTTAAAAATTTGAAATTGAAAAGTGTATATTTGAGTAATGTTTAGATGTTGAGATGAGATAAAATTAAATGAAATCATTTTAACATCCAAACAACACCTTGCCCATGTCAAGTAGGGATATAATTGATCCAGTCTGGGGAGCCACAAACCGTAAATTTTAGTCCATTAATTTTGCCAGACCGAACCGTTAGCTATTAATTTGATTCGGTTCGTAAACATTTTTTCATTATATATGTATATATATGGTTAATGAAATTAAGTGATTTCTTTAACATTTTATATATGGTTAATGAATATTAAATAATTTCATTATATATATGGTTAATGGTATTCCCTTGGATAAAAATTACATAATAAACTTATACAATTATTATATATAATAATTAAAAACATATATATATACACATTCGATCGGTCTCTGTCTTGATCCGGGTAAAAAAATTCATATCGTGAGACCGACCAATAAGACTATTAGTCCAGACCGAACCATTCAATTTGATCGATTTTTTCGCTGCAGTCCAGTCCTCTGACAGCCCTAATGTCAAGGAGCTTGTCCTTAGATGCAAACTTTGGAATTTGAATGTCCAACCTAACGAGCTTTGTCCATGTGTTGGGTAACAACTGAGTGGGAGTTAAACCTAAATGGTCAAGGACGTCTCAAATAGGAAGGAAGAAATGAAGCCTTAGTCCCATCGAAAGCATCCTAACATACAACCCGACGTGCATGGTAGCCCCTTCAGAGTTGATTATGCCCTTGCGATAATCGAGAAGAATCAAATGATCAAAGTCTGAAATATCGAACTGCTCCCTTGCAGAGTCGAGTTCTGCATAAGTGGTGGTCGAGGTCCAGCAACTTTCCTCGAAAGCCACAGGATGAGCAAAGTCTGCCCTAGCGGTAGTTTGAGTGTGCCATGCCTAGATACATTCTTGCAAGCGTAAGAAGAAGAAGAAGACAGAACACATGGTGAAAGGAGAGAATTGAAGAAGAAGAAGAAGAAGAAGAAGAAAGGACAAAGGAAGAATGCCAATAGTTATGAGTAGATGAAACAAGAGGATGAGGGAAAGATGAGGGAGAGATTCAACCAATAGAGGAAGCAATATGTGATAAAAGCAAGCGACAGGTGAAAGTGGGTCAAAAAACAGTCGATGCACAATATTAAAAGGATGCGTGTTGTATAAAGAGGGTAACTATAGAAATTAGAAAAAAAAAGGAAAATTCCCACCATTGCAATAAGAGTTTGCAAGATAAATGATAGGTGTGGGCTGGGGACGAGTAAGAAAATTGTAATAGACATAAAAAGATTAAATGAAAATAAATTTATAAATTAAAATAATTTTATATAATTTATTAGATTTAATTAAATAAAAAATAATTTTATAATTAAATTAATTCATAAATTTATTTTTATATAATTTATTTCTAAGTAAAATATTTCTCTTTAACCAAGACATACATCCTTTGGGAGACGCGGTTATGACAACAAAAGTTGTCGTGATTGGCAAAGAATCTTTTACCTAATATAACTTATCTTCTGAGTGATTCACGCCAACAAAATCAGTTCACAGATACCTTCCCTGACAGGACACTATTGTATTCAGTCTCCTTTGAAATAAGAGCCAACCCAAAACACTGTGTCACGGGAGGCGGGGACAGCTCATTTTGTTGGAGAGTTCCTGCAACGAATCCTAATTTGTTGTGGTTGGATTCTTTCAGTCCCCCTCTATTCTGACATGATTTTTGGACAAATTATCATTTTCAAAAAAACCTCTCATCTATGTTGAAATTTTGAGGTAAGATTTTTGAATTTAAATTTTATTATTATTTTAAAATTTAAAATATTAAAAAAATTAAATTATTTATTATATTTTATATAAAAATTTAAAAAAATTATAATGATAAGATTAGAATTTTTAATTTAAGATGAAAAATTTTATGTTCCAAGAGGAACTTTAATAATTCTAATTTTTTTAAATTTTTATATAAAATAAAATAAATAACTTCTTTTTTTCAAATCTTATTACTAAAATAAAATAAATAATTTAACATTCTCAAATTTTAATATTAAAATAATATTTTATAATAATATTTTATTTAAATTTTAAGTTTAATTTCAATTTACCTCATCTTTAAAAAAAAATTATTAAATCTAAGAACAATTGCGTATTTTGAATTTTTCCAAAAGCTAGAATACGAATTAAGAATATCCTTGTTAGAAAGAGCAACCTGCGACTTTGATGCAGAGGTGGAAAAGGGTTAAAGATGCGGTTTAACTTTAACAAAAGAGAGTTGCCAGACATGATTCTTCATTACTCACCAGTCACATTCAGGCCCAGTACATAGCTAAAGTCAGTGCACCTACAGTTTCATGAAAAGAAGGTCCCGCATGGCGCCCTCCCATACAAAGTGGCTGCCAAATTTTGGGTAGTACCACCTATGGCTATGGCCACGCTTTTGAGTTCTCTTCCATTGTATACATAAGACAGCTAAGTGCTCATTTAAGATTCAAAATAGTCTCAAGTAGTGCAACCATAGATTATAGTTATTCTTTCTCGGATTTGCCAATCCTCGTCTATCTCACTACATCATATTTATTTTATTTTTTTATTTCTATTTTATTTTTTTCTATTAAACCAATTGAATTTCTATCATAACTCATCATCCGTTTACGGTATCCTTATTACAAAAAAAATAAAAATAAAAATAAAAATATATAGATAGTATATAATTTTAAAATGACAAAATATAATTCTTCATTTCCAAATACACGGCATTTAGAATAGTTATTCAAAAATAAAAGGAAATGATTTTAATTAAAATTAATAATTAAATAAAATATTACATTTTTATATAAAAATTTAAAAAAATTATAATCATAAGAAAAGATAAAACTCTATCAATCTAACAGAGATCTAAATGATTAAAATTCACACTTTATATTTAATAGATTATAGTTGTTCTTTTTTCAAATATAACTTTAAGATTTATTATTAAAATTTAAATTTTAAAACCAAATTATTCCTCTCCACTTATATATTTATTTCTACGATATATATATATATATATATATATATATATATATTTGGTGGGTGTAACATTCTTAATAAAACAAAAGACAATCCACTGAATAAATACACCCCATTAAACAAAACAAACAGAGACATATGATTAAGATTTCTATTTAGGGATTACAGAAAGCATCGAAATAATAAGATTATAATAATACTAGTATTAAGAGAAACATAACAACTATATTATGACTAATTAAAGAGTAAATTATACATATTAAGTGATCATTTAGTGGTGGTGAGGGCAGAAGGTGACCAAATAGTTACCACCACTGCAGGTAGCAATGCTAGTTGGATCATCATATGCATAGGAGTAAGCCTTTGGACAAGCAGTCTTGAAAATCCTTGAATAAGCCGTAGGCTTGCAAGCCTGTGGGCTCCCAAAGCTCCCTGTGCAGCAGTATCTGGGTGAGTTGAACGCAAAGCAGGCGCTCTTGCATGCAACCACGCTCCTTTTATCGTGCGACCGGACCTGAAGCCCCACCGGGCACATCGTGTTTAGATCGCTCACGCACCCGGCGTAGCTGCATTTGCCTGAGCCTTTGAATGGGGTGATCGAGATGGCGAGGTTGTAGCCGTCCACGAGGCTGACATCGTAGAAGTCTTGATCTTTACCGAGAGTGATCTCTGCAAGGGTGGCTGGTGGGGTGCCGCCGATGCCGTTGCAGAAGAGGGAGCCACCGCAGTCGCCTGTAGAGCAGCGGCCTCGTCCGGATGCGTCGAAAATGCAGCCGTGGCGGCCCCAGACGCGGCCGGACCAGAGTGCAGGGAGGTGTAGGGTGGAGGCCTTGTTTGGTGGGAGCTTGAAACCGCCGCGGGCTAAGATGGGCTTCCCCGCGCCGGGTTGGATGCCTGGCCAAACTGGGTGGGTGCATTTGTTGAACAGAGTTATAGTTGTCGCAGAGATCTCAGCTGTACTTTGACAAAAATAAGTAGGGTAAAAACACTTGTTGAGTAACATTGCTTGATTTAGTTCACAGGTGTTGGTAAAATGTTAGATTACTGACTTTATTATTATTTTTTTTAAAGTATAAAAAAATAAATAAAAAGTATAAAAAATATAAAAAATAATAAATAAATAAATAAAAGAATTCTGGGTTTGTGCCTCCCAGTGTGTGGGTGGTGTATATGTGACTGATACCTCAACTGTGTCAAATAGAGAATAGCAAAGATCAAACACAAAAACAATGGACATTTTTTTATAACCAGAAAAACACCAGCTTGTTGCCCAAAAAAGAAACAACAAAATGTACATATGTGTTTGTGACAGGGACCAGATACAGAGAGATAGAGAGGGAGTGACAGTACCTGGAATGTGGTGAAGGAAGAGGATGGAAAGCAGTAGAGGGAGGAGGGATCTGAACAATGCAGCCATGGCTGAAGCTTGTAGAGGTTAATGCAGGGATGAGACAGAAGCACGAAGGACTGCCAAACCAAAAAAGTAGCTACTGCTCTCAATCCCTCCGTTACAGGTGAGCACAGCCAGGGTTTATATAGTGAAAAAGCAAGCCAAGGGTTCAGACCCAGTCACCCAGTAAGTGGAACAGTAACCCTGCCGGTTGATATTTTCAAACGTGCAAGTTAAAGAAGTCTGAACTTTGGACGTATGCGATCAAATAAGCTGTAACTCAGTGCATAAATTAATGATTTCACTTTTTTCACCAAACACAGAAGAAAAGAATTAGGAGATTGGGTGTAAATGCAAATGAGAAATGCTAGATAGCCGTAAAGGATCCAATGCAAATTGAAAGAAGTTGGTAAAAACGCTCAGGTCCCGAGAACGTGTCAGGGGGGGTCAGTGGGGGAAGTTTGTCAGCATCCCATGAAAAAGCACACAACACATATTCACATGTTGTAAGGGAATCTTACTGTTCTCGGCTGTAAAACAAGCTACTTGGTGGGTGCCCTCACGCCCTGTGACTCTGTAGCCTGTACCCCTGTAATTGTATTTTTTTAATGCAAAAGCAGTCAAAATGCACTCAGAGATCATAAATCAGCACCTCACGTTCAACACATCAATATTTTTAAAAAATAAAATTAAAAAAAATAATAAAAAAAAATTATATTTTTCAATAATATAAAAAAGTGTAGAATTACTGTTTAGAATTTCACAAATAAAAATAAGGAAAATGGTAAGAAAAATGATAAACTCACCGCTGAGTTATCACTTTTTTTTCCCTTTTTTTTATAATTTTTATTTTATTTCTTGATTAAAATAATATTTTTTATAATATTATAATTTTTTTTAAAAATTATATTTAAAAATGTTAAAAAACATACGAAAAAAAAAGCAACAAAAAAAAAATAAAAATCCATTTATGCCTAATGGGAGCTCCCAAGTGCTGAGAGATGTGAAAGTAGCACGGTTCAAATACTAAACTCACGTATGGTGGTCACTGACGGTGGTCACTGATTCCCTAGTTTTTATTTGTTATTTTTTTTTACCTAATTGTTAAGTAAATATTTTTTTAATAAATTTCAAATTATATATATATATTTTTAAAAAATTTAATAGATTTAAACATTTGAAATTTTTAAAAATAAAAATAAAAACTCAATCACCTGTTCAGTGGCGATTTCGGTGGATGCATCGGTGGGAATAGCAGCTCCCTAATAATAAATTGCAGAAAACAGTAGTTTTAGCCAATGTTCCATGATAAAGCCGAGAGAGAACCACTCTGTCGTGGCTTACTACCACACCCGCAGGAAGATAATGTGTTCCGTTTCGATGCATTTAACTGGGGATTACTTCCACTGCTGTAATATTCTTGTTATGAAAAAAATTAGGAACTTAGAATAATTAGATGATGACAAACTCCATCTTTAGCGTAAACTAATAAGAGCATTAACATTGAATTAACTAAATATTAACAAAATAAAACACATGGCTAGTTTTTTTTATTAAATTAACTCTATTGGACCAGCTAAAGTCCAATATAGACTATGAGAGCATTGGCATTGGTTTCATCAAAAGTCAAGCCAAATGCATAAAATGATAAATATGTGTAAATCAAAGCTGCATTGGATTAGTCAAACTCAAAATGGGAAGTTTTGAGTTACAGTAAATCTATAATTTCCTTCAAATTTGAAGGGTTACTATACACTCATCAACTAATTATTTTACTACATTTTAATTCCCAACTATTGTACTTTATTTTCCCTCTCTCATTTTTTTTCTCCTGCAACCCTAGTTTCATTTCAATTTTAGATTTATGGTCAGCCCCAAGTATAAAATTAAATTATTAATATACATATAGTTAGTTTAATTGCTAAAAATGAAAAAAAAATATTATTAAAAAAATAATATTATATTATTATTTTGATGAATCCAATGGCTAATTCAATGTGGGATTATGGATAGAAATGTTTTAAATTTATAGAGAACTTGTATTTTTTATCAAATTTTGAAGATGGCTTTGATGAAGTCAATGTAGATGCTCTGAGCTATAGTAAATCCAAATCTTTTTCCATCTTTTGCTAGACATTGTTTATAGCCAAAATACAAATTTTATTTCAAAATATTATTATATCTAATTATTAATTAACATTGTCAATAATAATATTAGTTAACTGATTTTGTGCATGGTTATTAATATTCACTACAAGAAAATATACTTTATCCAGCGTTATTTGAATTGCTGCAAATAAAATCGCTGCAAATGGTTATTATTTACAGCGATTTTCACATCGCTCAAAAAATTTTAACACAAACCTGAACTTTCCGGAGTGACTTCACTTAAATTATTTGTTACAGCGATTTTTCTGATAATAGCGGCAATTATCAGCGTTACAAATAAAAATATTTTGTTACGGCGTTGGAAATTACGTCGGGATTCAAGTGGGCGCCAAAATGCGAAACATCTCTTTATTTTTCCCCCCAACATTTTTCCACCAACAGTACCTTTCCTTCCCCTGTATTCAGACAGTTCCCCTAACATCTTCTTCGACAAAACCTTTTCTCCCTACCTCCACCTGCAAATCCCGACGGTCACCTACGTTTTGGCGAGAACAGAACGTTCGGCTTGAAGGCTTCACAAGGCACGTACCTCTCTTTCCCTTTTCAGAGTCCCATTTTCCCACCCCCTTCTCTCCCTAGTTCGTGTTTCTCCGCGGCTTTCTCACTTCAATTCCGTAGTTCTCCCCCTTCGTTGAATATTAGGGCACAATGCCTCTATATTCAGCTGGAAACTCACAGAGTTGGGTTTCATTTTGCTGTCAATCGAAGCTGATTTTCAGGACATAATTTCTTTGTGAAGGTATATTGTCTTGTCCCTCTAATTTGCATAATCACTCCTCATTCATGGCTGTGTTCCTTCATCGAAAATGACCACTAACTCGCTACCTCCACCCATTTGGTGCCCGTGCAAGGAATTTGCTACATTTCCTCTTAGCATGGTAACCACCAGTCCCTGTGTTTGACGGAATCTTCTGCAATTTTTTCCACAAAAAGCTCCTCTTTTTTGTTTTCCTAATCCGCTATGTTATTGTTGCAGCACGATCATTTTCTTGGTGGCAAAGGGTTTTTGGTATCGCCTCTTACCCTTCCTTTCCTCCACTCGGTTGCAATGATTTATTCATGGTAAGAACCCCTTTTTTTTTTCCAATTTTATAAATGCGTTTAGGTCAAGTAGAAATTAGAATGTATGTGCTTTTCTCTTTCATTTTCTTTCAAATTGCTATTTTATGCCATGTTGTAACCAAAACCAGGTTTCATTAGAATTTTTCTTCAACACTAGTATACTTTGTGCACTAGCATACTTTCATATTCTTTCAAATTGCTTGGCGCTCATCAACACTAGTCGTCCAATATGCATGCAACTCTATCCACTAAATAAATATTTAAATGGAAAGTAAGAAAACAAGTGAAGCTGAAATAATATGCAAAGGTGGGTCTGTTGTAGAGTTGTGTTAAAAAAGCATTGACCACTCGAATTACAGAACAAAATGGTGATGTCCAGTTACACATAGAAAACATAAATAACTGAAAATTTTAAGGCGCTTTATTTGCTATGTCATTTTCTGAGAAAATTCCAAACGTTTCCCTCCCATTAGGATATGATCTTGTGGAAAATGGGACACATTTAATTATGCTTCTTTTACTCGTGATAAATGAGAAAATTATTCTTCTAGCTGTAGTTTCTTTTCATGAAGTATACTCATGTTGTTTGGGAATTATTATTGTTATCTATTCCATGCAGGAATTAATCAAATGGTATATATGTTGTAAATCCTAATGCGCATCATGATCAGAATTAATTAATTCAACTAAAATGGTAGCTCCATGTTTTCTTAAAGCATTACTGATACAAGGTAAGGTTAGTCTTCAGTGTGTTTCTTGTATACTAGCAAGTGTGGAGAAACGGCCAAAAAACATCGAAAAAGAAAATAAAGCGAAGGTAGTAGTACTGGTAACAGTTAGTAAAACCCTTAGCTATCCAACTTTAATTTAGTTTTGTACCAAAAGATATACATTCATGAGTCACATTAGTATTGGAAGATTGGAATAGCTAGGGACCTTAAATAGATTCCCTAGAATCAATGGTCACTGTCAGGGAAAGTTCCATGTAATTCAATATATAAAGTTCAACTTTCCATGCAAGTTTTGAGAAATTCTAAATTAACTCCTTCTTGATTTGAATAATTATATCGAAATCTCTCGGCCGGACTCCTAATCTTGTACATATCGCCCGTCCAACGTCCAATTAATATAAAACAGTTCAAAATCACCAAAACGCTCCCCTTCCTTGATCAGAAGAATTCTAGGTAGCTAATTGTAATTAAGAACATTTGAGGTGTCATTAATTAACTCTAATAATTAATGCATAGTTTCTTGTAGAAAACATAGATTATCTTACATATGCTAATTGCTTAAACTTAATTCTCACTTTGAGGAAACATTAAGGTCGCTTTTTATTTCTTTCCTTGATAATGGTATTCAAGTTCAATCTCTATAATTATCATGTTTAGTGAAAACTCAAGTAAATAAGGATTGGAACGTGGGGTGAGGCGATAGTGCAGTTTGGCAATTCTTTGTCTTTGTTAAACTTAACAAAGAATTTTTTGTGGTTTTTTTTACGAGTGTATATTTAATTTTTTAATTGTTTATTTGGTGGGAGTTTGTTATGATCCTTGCTATGAGTCACTGTATTGTACTAAGGAAGGGAATGGAAATGGAATGATGGATATATCTGGAAATGCAAAGGAGAACCACAAGTTTCTATTGACCACGGGAATGCTGGATAAACTTCCAGTTTTTCCCTTTCTTCCTTATGTTTTTCTCATATACATAAACATTACCCTGTAACTAACTTTTTGAAATGGTAAACTGACATCATGGATTGGAATCATGATGACTCTTGGACTTTAGAAATGATTTGTTATGTGCTTGTAATTAAGCTCTGTTTTGCTCATCTTTTTGGTCATTTTTTTGCTTCCAGTTTTTGCCTCATGTTTTGCTCATCTTTTTAGAAATGATTAGCCTCATGTTTTGCTCTTCTTTTTTTGTAAGTAAGCTCTGTTTTCAGTTGTAGGATTTAGTAAATGGCTAATAGTTGTAGGTATAAAGCTCTATTTTTTTGTATATGGACTGTGTTGGTATAGTGTCTTGCTCAATATGTTTCATTGTATCATGCATTGAGGTTTTTTGTTTGTATATATATCTATATATTACTGATCGATGTTGTACTGCTTATATTAGATCCTCAGCGTGCAGGGGGTGGTCTCATGTTAACTATATGCTGGCATGCATATTTTGTCCTCATTCATTACCCTCATATATTCAAGTGTAGGTGGCGATTCTTAGCTTGTAGGATATAGGCATACATTGAAAAAGGGGTGGATTTTGTAGCTATATGGATTTTTTCTTTTTTTCTTCACTTTCGGATTATATTGTCAAATTCTTGGTTGAGGCCTATAGATTGGTTTCATTTCATCATGGTTTATCAAATTCTAGGGGTGGACTTTGTTTATTTCTTTTCTTTGCATTTTTTTATTTTATTTGCCTCCAAAATAAAATATAATTTTCATTTCTTCTTTCTATTTTCATTCATCTTTCCTTCTAACACCCTGCCTTTTTTGGTTTTTTTTGTTCAATGCTAGTTGTTTTTCATTCACCTCTCTTCAATCATCATAAAATTGGTTTTCTAAACTCTCATATTGATTAAATGGTTCATACGTGCCTGGGGCCAAAAATATATAAGAAATACTTGTGTCATTGGTGAGGACAAAAAAGCTACTTTAGTTGAGAAAGTAGAATCATGAATTTGATTGCACGCATATTATTCATGTGGCAAGATCTGAGTGAATGCAGATTATGATGTTGATTTCTGACTTTATATTACTGTGTTGTCATGTCTGTATGCTATCCACTTCATCCCTTATTTCTAGTTACAAAGTATGCTTTCATTAAAATCTTGGTGGTATGGCAAAGAGCTCTCTTTTGTATTTTTGCTTAGGAAGATCATTTATTGTGATTCCAATGCGTATGAAGCAAATAGCATTTACTATTTTTATAGTTATTGTGGGGTAATATAATTATGTATGTACAGTTTTTTATAGTTTCCTTTATCCACACTCTGGTACCTCATTTGGTTCCAACATTGGTCTGGAGATTTTGGCTATTTTGCATGTTCCTCACTAGTTTTTCTATTTGCTACACTATTTAGGTGAATTAGTTATATCTTAAGAGTTATATATACATATATTTTATATAAGGGTCTCTAATATGAAGTATAGCTTGGGTATAGTTCATCTCTAGTTTGTTGAAGTATGTTGCTGCAATTTAGGGATAAAAAAAAATGGTATGTTGCTACAGTAAAAAATATATTGATGTTTCCATGTTGTTGCAGTTTTACAGATAAGAGACAATCAACAGGATCTCATATGTTTTGCATTGCATAACGAAGTCCATATCTCAGATTTTAGCTCCCTCCTTTCACTTTGCTGGTGACTTTAGAGAAGTTTAATCATTTTGGGAGGAAGCTGTCATTACTAGATTTCACGTAGGTCAGTATTTTGATTTGCTTTTACTTGATAATATAAATGAGCTTTAACTAATAGTTTGATGTTGAACATTCCTTTTGTAAGTTGTTAGACAGGTGTGAGTATTGACTATGGTTTTTTATTTTCTTAGTCTTCCTCTGGTTTTCTTATTTTTCTCCATGTTATTTGCTTCTTCCCCTTCTATTTTTCTTCCATTTTTGTTCTCATCAGACCCTATTTGCTTATTATTTGACCATGATTATTAATTTGACTTATTTTCTTCTTATTATTTTCTTAGTCTCCTTAAACCATGTTATTTACTTCTTCTTATTATTCTTCCTCTGATGATAGGGTATATTGATACTGCAAAACCATACCTCCCTTTTCTAAATGAATGGCATTTCAGATCTGGACTTGTTCAGCATATATGGATCATTGGAACGATATATGCATATTGGCACCCCAATGTAATCTCTTGAATGTTTGATCATATGTTAGGTCTTGATTTCTTTGGTTTGCCACCTACTAAATTTTCAAAAAATGGATGGAAAATTTGGAGGAACCTGAAACTAGTTTGGTTTGTATTATTGTAGTCTCTACATTTGTAAAAAGAATTATAACAAAGGGCCACTTGGAATTTTAGATGTTTAATTGGTTTTGTGTTAGTTTAGCTAGTGCTGGATGTTTAACTAGTTTTAGTGTTCACTGCATAACCCAGTGGTCTTGGGTTGAAGTATGTTGTGTAATTTTTCTAAATGAATTGGTATGATGCCTATGCATATTCAGGTTATATTATTATATAATGACTATCATCACTATCATCCATTGTCATTGGCATCTTTCTCCTGTACATTGAGATAAATAGAAGTTAGGGCTTTTGCCTTTTAGTTGTCTTCAGTTGCTACATTTTAATAGGTTAAAGTTGTTGCCTTTTAGTTGTCTTCAGTTGACATTATTGATAACCTCATCATATCTGTCTCGGTAACTTATGATATAAGAATGTACTTTATAAGTCGAATCCCTTTGGCTTTAATTTCAAGGTTTAAGTTACTATGCAGTTTTGGCTCAGATAGGTCACCCAAATTCAAAGTTTATAAAAACAGAGGACAAGAGGGCATGGACTGCAAAAGACCTAAAACTGACTCTGTTTTGTCTAACAATCCTGCCTTGGAAAATCACTTTGCCTATGTCATATGTTCTAGATCTTTAGTTTTAGAGTATTTGGTGGGTTTTACTACTTTGTTGAGAACCATTATAAAACCTTGAAGTTTTATAGGGTTGATATTCAGTAGGTTTGGACACATAGATTTGGCTAGATTTTGTCCCAAATATCAAATAGGACTCAACCTTAGAGATGAGAGATTTCCAACCTGCTAACTTGAAAAGGAATTACATGCTAATTGACTATGGGCTTGACTTTCCTATGCATGCATTGCAAGGTGTTTGAAGATATAACAGGATCAAAGCTGTAAAAATCACAATGGAAACACACACACGCACCTACTGAATTGCAAGCTGCATTGCAAGGTGTTTGAAGGTATAACAGTACAATGTTGTATTGGATGATTGAATATATTTATATTATTAAAAAATGGAATGGTTGTTAAATACCAAGTATTTGGATGAATGCAATTTTTGGTTTAGCATACATATGATGTATTATAGTATTGGAGATTATTGTGAATGAGTTGGAGCAGGATATGCATGAGGAATTCGGTTAAAGACTATTTGTGGTGACTTTTAATCGCCACAAATAGTCTTTGAATTTGTCATACTTTTTTTTTCCAGCGAATGTAGTACGCTGATAATGTCAAGCAAGCATGTTTCCTCATTGGTTTTCACAGCGTTTCAAAACGCTGGAAATAATAATATATGCAGCGTTTTAAAAAAAGGTTGCAAATAATGAACACTATTTGCAGCAAAATTTATGTTATTTCTGACAGTTTGATGTCGCTACAAATACTTTTCTCAACGATTTACAACTAGATTGGAAGCGTAATTGTGGCAATTTTTTTTGCTATTTACAGCGTGAAAAATCGCTCTAAATAACTGAATATTTGCAGCGATTTTTGGCTTTCGCTGGATTTATTTATAAGTGAGTGGACAAATGCGACTATCATCTGGCGTAGTAAAAATCGCTGGGAATAAATTATTGTAGCGATTTTGGGGGTCTTTTGCAGCGATTTTTGACGTTGAGAAAGACCAATTTTCTTGTAGTGAGCTATCTCTAATTAGTAATTAACATATGGTTAGTGTAGTTGTACAATTTTTTTTAAAAAAATTATTATTATATTAATATTTTAACTAATATATGGATAATCCAACATGAGGTTATATGTTGAATGACTTTGGCTCAAGGTAAAACATATAGTTTTAGGCAAACTTTGGCTTTGGCTAGACCGTTACTAATGCTCTTATAGGGATTGTTAAGGACGCGTTTTGCCCCCTGCCGACCTACGTGTTTGATCAGTATAGGGAAGTTTGGTAGTTCGGAGTGCCAAAAAATACATCTAATGGCTAAGTTAGTTTTATCTTTAGAGAGAGATTGTGATAAAAATATGAGTCTAAATTGTACTTGTATCATGGTTTTTATATACTCGTTTCTGGTGTAGTCATTGTTCTCTCTGTGCCTGGGGTGTCTGCCGCTACTTTGGATGGCATGTTGTTGCATTTAATGCAGGAGCTTCTGTCAGGGACAAGATCTCCCACTTGGATCTCTTGCCATGGCCCACAACGAGGCATTTAATGCAATGTAGTTCCCCTTGAGTTATCTGGTTAGTCGTGTGCCCGTGTGAACACAATCCCCTCTCCCTAAGTTGGTCTGAGCCCTCTACCTTTTTACTAGTCGGTGGACTTGTAACATTTGGATTTTGGGCTTTAGTTGAGATGGATCAAGCCTAACCTGGAGAGAAACGAATACGTCCCTCCAGGTACCCCGCAAATTCCTGCCACATGGGTGTGGCGGGAATTTTATCGCCCACGATCATTTTGTCTTTTGTCCTCGCAAATTTCTTTCCCAATACACATTCCCACGTCTAGGGACAAGGTATGATGATTTTGTATTCACATCTTTTCACTTTGTGAGGATTGCGTGATTTGTTCCCGACATTTCCTCCCTAGTGGCACTTGTCACCCCTTTACTTAAGAGTAGTCCAAACGACATCGAGCCTCTACAAGTTCTAGCCTTCTTCTCTTCCTTTCTACTGAAACTTTCTTATTCTTGCCATTTTCTTTGAAAATCCCCAACTTCTTCCTCTTCGTGCCTTCTTCTTCCACGAAAAACCCCAACCTTTCTTTCGCCGTTCCTTTCTTCCAATGTCAATGGCACATAAAACCTCTCGTTCCTCGTCTTAGGGCTCATGCTCACTGAGCCTAGAGGGATCTTCTAGGAATCCTAGGGTTCTGATCATCCTAGGGCTCGTGTCAACCCTTAGTACTTTGAGGAATACCATTGGCCCGCAACCACTTCCTCGTCGGATTTGAACATGGTAAGGAGCTCCTACGGAGTGCCTGACTCCATTATTTTGGAAGCCCATCAACTCGAAGGGGTTTGCCAAAAAGGTCACACTATACCCCTCCATGTTTTCAAATGGTCTACGACTTCCTTTTTACCATCCCGTTTGAGATATCTTGGACTACCTTGCGTTGGCCTCATCGCAGCTTCATCAGAATGCGTGGAGGATTCTGATATTGTGCGGCATCGTTTGGCTCCTGGTCTTAGGAGCTGAGGGGGAAGACTACTCTAACATGACAGCCAAGGAGTTCTTTTCAGGCATGGAGTGTGGCACCACAACAACAACCTTTAGAGCTTCCGTTCCCGTGGCAAGTATAGGGTTGCCCGCCTGGAACCCTACTTTTCCTGTGTCAATGAATGGTTTAAGAGGTTTTTTTTTTTTTTCTTTTCTTTTTCTTCTGGTCATGGTTGGGAATTCCCTACCAATGTGGTCGTCTGTCAAATGTTCTCTATTTGAGCTGTGTGGGGAGTCGTTCTGTATGAAAATGAGTTTTTCCTAAACTTGTTCAACCAGGAAAAGGCTTGCTTGAGGGTAGTCTATTCTTGGGTCCAGGATCACCAGGAGGAGGTTTAGACAAACGCTCCATTAACCGAAACCAATATTGGCCGTTTTCTAGTGATGCCGGACCGATTATGCTTTAGTGGCCACCAATTCTTGCATGAGCCATTTGCTTCTCGAGGCCAGAAGATGCTTTCTAGTCCACCGACCAAGGGGAAGAAACCTCGCACCAAGGGCAAGGTGGTTTGCTAGTCATCGGAAACTAGCAGTAGCACTGAATTCGAGGAGGAAGTACCCCTTTCATTTGGAGACTCTAGCCAGTCTTTGCAGGCTACGCCATCAACGCTTGCCGACGAATCCACTTGATGTGAACTGTCTATCCTGGAATGTAGACACCATCCTCAGAGCATTGGCATTGGCTTCATCAAAAGTCAAGCAAAATGTAAAAATAGATGAATATGTGAAAAAAGGGTTGCATTGGATTAGTTAAACTCATAAATGGGTAACTTTAAGCTACAATGTTTGCCCCATTTCCTTCAAATATGAAGGGCTACTGTACACTCATCAAATGAATATTTTACTGCATTTTAATTCATTAACTATATATATATTCATATAAGTTAATAAAAATAAATATATATATTCATATAAGTTAATAAAAAGCAAAAATATATATATCCATATAAATATATATCCATATAATTGCAAAATATGAAAATAAAAATTATATTATTATTAAAATAATAATATTATATTATTATTTTGATGAATCAAATGGCTAATCCAATGTGGGATTATAGATAAGAAAGTTTGGATTTATGAAAAACTTATACTTTTTCATCAAATTTTGAAGATGACTTTGATGAAGTCAATGCTCTAAGCAAGCATAGGTTGACTTCTTGACAGCATTGGGCTTCAACCACCCTTTTTCCAGTCCGCGACATGCTACGTCCCCCTCGTTGGTTTTGTCTTTTATCCCGCCAGGCGATCAGAGGCCGATCGAGGCCCTTAGCCGGGATGACAAAGAGCTTGAGATGACCTTTTTAGAGCAATAGCGTGAAGAAGTATTATGGACACACCCCAGCAAATTAGAAAGTGTGTATACAAGTGGGGTCAACATGACGCCATCCATCCCAGCGTGGGAGATGATCTTTGGGGACTTCAACATACTGCTTGATATATATATATATATCATACGGTGTTGGAGTTGAGTGTGTGCTATCTAGACTTGCTGAATACAGACGTAAATAAAGAGCCTCTATTGCTTTTTGGCAGTGACCCACCTTCCAAGTACTCATTGTCTAAGCACATGCAGATCTATTGGAAACTTTGTCGTCATATGGGCTGTACAGAAATCTAAGGGTTTTATAATATTCTATTTCTCAGCAGCCCGTTAGAAAACTAGAGGAAAAGGTAAAAAGATCTTTGCCTAACGGACATAAAACAATGAAGTTAGTAACATTTTTTTTTCCCGCTATATATGCACATGCATAAAGCTTAAAGCCAATCATGCAATATGCTTTGCGACGACGTCTCCATATTCATTGTAAGAAAAAGTTTATTAGTTATTTATATAAAAAAATGACATTTTTTTATTAGAATGAGTCTATTTTCATTATAAATAGTCTTTTTTTTTATTTATAAATAATTCGTTATAAATACTTGTTTTGTTTATAGTAATTCCTCGAGTTCAAAGAACACTATGCAACTTTAACGGGTCAGTACCCATTTGAACCAAATTGAACGATGTTGTTTTGTTGCAGCGAGGCCAATACCCTGATTGAGGTTTCGATTTTAACAAAATCGACAGTCAAACTTTGCGGAGAAATCATCGATTGCATGTCGGTTGAGAAGAGGTGAACATTATTGTATTCCAGCGTGGGAATCTCTAGTTTCCACCCAGCTTGTTCACGGTTAGGTACTGAGAATTGACAGCAGTCATAAAAAGTCAGCTAACTTCATGCCTAATTCCTCTAAATATTTGTATCCTTTTGTATAGTTTCTTGATGTAAAAATGATTTTTTGGCATATTTTAATGACGAAGTTAGCCATTTGGTTTGTAAATCTCTACTTCTTTAGGCACACATTGGACCCGCCATCAAGCAAACTAATCGGAGTTTCATTTATAATAGGATTATGATTCTTATCTTAACTCTTAGTTGAGATTGATCTATTTAAACTTAGTGATGCACGACTTTTGTATATAGGAAACTTGGACATATTTTTGAAGGTCGTGTTTGTAAGTTAAGAGACTTTCACTTTCGCATAATCTTTGATCATGAAGAGAAGCATCAACATAAAATGATAGCATGCGATGAAGGCCAGGGTTCGAATCACCGGCAAATGACCTCCAACGACTAACTGATGCATGGCTACGAGGAGGGGTGGAGTCAGTTGGATCTTTTGATTAATGTTTTAAATTTCGTTCCGTTTCGGCAGGAATTTGCCGTTCCGGTGTAGTGTTCGGTACACTCTACCACCCCATTCCGTTTCGCTTCAAATTTTGGTCATTCTGATCCCGTTTCGGCCATTCCGGTCAAATTCCTACCATTTCGGCCGGAATTGAGCGTTTCGATCTCCATTCCATTTCAAACAGTTTTTGTAATTTTCTTATACTTAGATGACATTTATATAAATTTTAAATCCAAATGTTATTTAATTCATTCTAAAATATAAAATATATTTATATAATTTTATTTTTTTATAATTTTAAATATGTCCCCTCATTTTCTATTTTTTAAGTATTATTATTTTTAATAATTTATCTATTCTTTAATTTTTTTTTTCTTTATTTTTGTGTCTTAACTCAAGTTTGTGATTTTTTTCAATATATATTCATTTTATAAATCTTCAATTCTTCTATATATATACACTATATACATGATACACACTTAATATATGTATTTATTTTATTAGTTGTTAGTTTATAAATATATATATAAATATTTATATATAATATATAATTAATCTCGAAACGGTATACCAAAACGTAATCGTATCAAAATATTTTATTCTAGTGCCTCAACAAGAATGGTCTCGTAATAGATTTCAAAACTTTGCTTTTGATTCCATGCATGATGATAAAAAGCTTTCTATGATGTGGCGGCGTGCGGATCATACTCGCAGTTTGGGCTGCACGTGAGCCATGCACTTTGTTTGGTCTATGCCGCATGTGATCCATACACATTATAGATCCTACCCGTGTTCTAAGTCATAGGTGATCGTCAAGCATGAGATTGTGCCAACTCTGGCTATAGATAAAGAAAATTGCTAAAGACAAGCGCCTGATGCAAACGGCATCTAGTCGCGTGCCACGTCATTTCAACTTTTTTGTTTGTAATGAACTACAATGGGCGGAGATATCTTTAAGTCCTTTTAAATTTACCAAATTACCCCGCAAGTCCCTTCAAATTTTCAAACTGTGACATTGCACAGAAAAAACTTTTTACTTAAATAACCGAACTATCCTCATGTTCATGCCTGTGAATCTTGTCGACAAAGCTGGGTAATTCTTTTTTTTTTTTTTTTACTTAAACCTCCAAATACTGTAGCTGGCCAAAGATGAGAAGCACAGATTACTGAGAAGCAACCCACGAAAATGAAGAAATCACCCACACAAAGCACAAATTACTGAGAAGCAACAAACAAAAATGAAGGAATCACCCGCACAAAGCACAGATTACTGAGAAGCAACCTACGAAAATGAAGAAATTACCCACACAAACTCAATCACTTGAAGCTCAAGCTCAGACCCACTTAAAAGTCTTGCCCCAATTTGCTTTCGTTCTATTACATAGAAAGCTCAAAAACTTTCTCAGACAACAACGAAAGGTAAAGAGAGAGAAGCTTTACATATTAATAAAAAAGTCTTGGAAGAAGATGAGAAGCGGGAATGGAATCCGAAATGTATTTTTCATTTCTTCTTTTTTATTTTTTTTAAATTAATCGCAACTGAGTCTGACGCCGACTGCACGACGACTATAGTTGGCGACTGTATGTAGCGGAACTGATAGATAAAATACAAAAAGAGAAAAATAATTCAAAAACTAGGAAAAGGACTGCAACCAAGGTGGGGTGTCATTAAGTTGGTAAAGGGAGCTCCACCCTCCCTCTTGTCCGAGATGTTTGGGATTTTAGGTTTAGGCTTTGAGAATATATTTTGCCCGACATTCGATTTTCGTTAAAATAAGATTTAGAGGCCGTTTGGATTGAAAATTTTTTTTTATTTTATCTCATTATTACAATTTTTTCAAATTTCTATATAAAATATAGTAAATAATTCAACTTTTTCAAATCTCAATTTAATTTTTTCAAATCCCAAAACAATAATAATAATAAAAAATAAAATTCTAATAATATTTTATTCAATTTTTACATAAAATCATCTTATTTCATTTTACCATCCAAACAACCTCTTAATGTGGTATATATTCTTTGTATTTAAGAACGAAAAAGTATTAATATGTTTTTTTCATCATAGTAAAGCTGACTATTATTAAATATTTAATAAAAAATTATTTAATTAGTTCTCGTCGGTTTTTATGTCTTTGAGTGTTAAATGAGCAATGCTACTTGGCTCGAGGAGCACAGAATAAGGCACGACAAACTTATATTTTTTTTAAATTTTTTTTTATATTATTAAATATTTAAAAAAAATTATTTTCTTAATTACTAAATAAAAGAAATAAAATAAAAAGCTTTTGGGACAGAAATTTAGGACCCAAATTCGGGTCCCAGAGCATTTCTGTTATTAAATTAGCCATTGGGTCACTTCCTTCTTAAGATTATTAAAAGTGAACTCCACAAAGTTAAAATCTGACTAAAATTTAACTAAGATGTACAATAAAGTGAAATAAGTAAATTTGGTTATAAGTGATTTTTCGCGCTAATATGTACACTCATCCAACATGATTGATTAGAATGTCAAACTTTAATAAAAATGATACCAATTTTAATTTTGAATATGAAGACAATAACATTAATACGCAAATTGATATGCGAATTTATTTGTACGTAACAAAACTCATAAAATAATAGATTTAACAAATTAACAGTCACTACAAGAAAAACGGACTTTTGTGGCCAATTTATTGCAACGAAAATAGTATTCGCGAATACTATTTTCGTTGCAACAAATTAACCACAAAAACCTATTTTTTTGTAGTGAGTAATTATAACCCAAGGTTATATCACTGGGCAAATATGGGCTGGCTAAATATTATTTTGAACTAAATAATTCATCTTCCTGCTGTCTGCTACTCTCCCACGCAAGAAGAATCACTACAACAAAACTGTCCTGTTTCAGCAATAGCATCCTTCGGAATTCATCCTATAAAACGCAGCAGTTGGACTGTTCCAACTATTCTGGGTTGGTCGCACGTTGGACGCCTTAGTTTCGTTGCAACTAAGGGAACTCAGCTATGGACGTGAATCGTTGGGAAAACAGAGTTTTCCATCGTTTTCTATGGACGGGTAAAACAGAGCATGTCCGCTGCAACTGTCGTGGAGGAGTACCATTTGTAATCGCTGCAGTTCCGTTCTTGGGTCGATTAGTAACGTTGCAATACCGACGGGAAGCCGCTGCAATATATCAAGTTTCTCAACGACTGACAAATTTATTTCGCTGTAAGTTCTACTGCACATCGGCAGCCCGTCAACCTCAAGTTATATTTCGTTCGACGGCGTCTGTCCTTTCTCAACGACTAAGAATAAATGGGTTTGTGGGCAGCATTGAAGGGGAGGCGGTGGAGTTGCGCCGTGGAGGAAGGCAGCTGCGTGGCTTGTACACACGGCTTGAGCCAGATCCGTGTGGGGGAGAGTAGATCGACGGGGAGAGATACAGAGGTTTTCCATCGGGGCTCTGCAACTGTCGTAGCTGGAGGTGGAGCATGGGGGTGGCGGTGGAGTTGCACCGTGGAGGAAGGCAGCGCAGGGCCATGTACACACGGCTTGAGCGAGATCCGTCGTTGGGAGAGTAGATCGACGGGGATAGAGATGGAGGTTTTCCATCGGGGCTCTGCAACTGTCGTATTTGGCCGTGGATCATGGGGGTGGCGGTGGAGTTGCGCCGTGGAGGAAGGCAGAGATTTGTGGGTTTGTGGGTGAAGAGAGAGGGAGATTACCTGGGACAGAGAGAAGCTGCGTGAGAGGGACCAGCGACTGAGGAGGTGGACGGCATCGGTGGGTCGACGACGGCGTTTAATACAGAGAGGAGATTGAACGAGATAGATCAGCAGAAGATGAGGGAGATCGAGATGCCGAGCTTGGGAAATTTCTGCAGATCGACGAAGAAGATAAAGTCACGGACTCACCGGGGGCGATGGGGGGAAAGAGAAAGGGGAGAGAAAAAAGAGGGAAAAAGTGAGTATAAGAAAACGTTTTTTTTACATCGAAATTTACATAGCTGCAAAAGTTTTTTTTTTATTGCAGCGATTATTTTGTTGCAACAAGTAAAAAATCAGTCGGAAAAAATATTTTGAATATTGCAGCAAACTGCAACTGTCGTAAAAAGTGAAACATTGCTGCAAAAGACTAATTTCGAATTTCATGTAAAAAACTTTGCATCAATCTTTAAATTGCTGCAAATAAAGGTTTTTTGCAATAATTTTATTTTCATCAATCTTTTAATAGCTGGAAAAAGGCTTTATTCTTGTAGTGAATGAAGAAAAGCCACAAACGTATGAGCTTCAATCCCACGCCAAATTCCTGTCTGGGATGAAGCTTTTAGTACACATCGTGAATTTGTTTGACGTTGACAATGAAAAACTTTTAATATCTATTTTATAAGTATTTAATGTCCAACGAAAGCAAAGTTTTAACAGATGCGTTGTTGGTCTAGTAATAAAAAAAATTAATATGTAATTTTTTAATAGCGAATAAATATTTAAATTAAAATTAAAATAAATAAAAAGATCAAAATCAATATTGTAATAAAATAGTGATAGATTTATCGAGTCTATTATTTGGTATTGTCAAAAGTGATTAGTTAAAATTTTGAAAAAATAAATAAATTTTCTAATCAAATTTAGAAGCATGATGCCAAATAATAGATAAATAAGATGAAGGATTCAAAAAAATAAAAATATCCCTTCATCGTATCCTTGTTTATCATCACATAATTAATCGGTTTATAATTAAAAGCTAACAAATAATTTTTGAGGTAAATGATTAGGGCTAGGCAAAATTTTTAGTGTTCCAACTCTATTTTATACCTACTTCGATTTCAATTCTGACAGAGTCGAAAAAATCAGAGTTTAGAGTCAGAGTCTATTAAGTTTCTGGATCACCGACTTCGATAGTTATTCTTAACATATTTTATTGTTAAAATAAAAAATTATAGAATATCAAGTAGCCTAATGGTTGGGGTAGTTTTTATTAACAGCTGAATGGACTTCGAGCCCTCAGGAGACTAATATCATCCAAATTTTTGTTTTATATATATATATATATACTAGTAAATGGACTATGTGCAAGGCACATATGACCTGTGAATTCATATGTAATAACATATCAATTGAGTTAATAAATGATATGAATATATATAAATCATAAATAAAAAATATAGGGCGCTGAGTAGTTGGATCAAGTCTAGAGGGTGAAGAATATGAAGAGGGAGTGGTTGGAGTAGTTCCCACGGCCTTGTATGCATGCCAGAAAGATAAAGAGAGGGAAAACAGTGATGGGTTCATCTCTCTTTTTTTTTAATAAAAAAATAAAATAAAAAATACAAAATAGCTGGTTATACCACGGTTTCCATAGGCGGTTCTGTAGCCAAACTGTGGGCGAGGAAAGAGATTACGGAGACCTGCAAAGACAGAGAGAAAAAAAGAAGGCACTGACTGATCCTTTGATGCAGCTGTAAATCACATAGTTAGTAAGAAATCATTAATATTAATTCGCCAACCTCCATATTCAACAAAAACGGTAGCCAAGTTTTTAAACCGGACAAGCACCGCATTATTTTTATAGATCTTTTGGAATTATCAGGCGCCGCAAGGCTATTCTACCACATCTCTTGTCTCTTGTAGAGAGACGCTTCACGATGGACGCCGTGAAGCATTAGAGGTGATTCGTCATTCCTTTCATAATTTTCTCTATAAAAGAGATATTCAGCTCATCTTCACTCGCATCCCATCTTCTTTACTTTTCTGTAATTAGTCTGCATTCTTACTCTGTAATCTCTTTCTGCATTCTGACTCTGCAATGGCTCAGCAATCTTCTCGTAACCAATACATGAGATATTCAACACCCTCTTCATCAGCTGTTTCTGCTTCCGCTATTGGTGCTGTAGTGCAATACAATAATGATCTGACTAATAAGTCAGATGTTGAAGCTATCTACGAGCTTGTAAATCTCGGTACCCATTACTCATCAGCTATTTATGCATTTTCTCAGCGACTACAATCCAAACCTTATGATTTGGACAAACTCAATGAGAAAATTTTTATCCTTCAGCGCCTTCTTCACGAGTCTAACATGAAGATAGAAGCAATAAAGCAAGAGAATAGGAAATTAAAATCTCTGCTTAAGTCTTCTTTTAGATTGCCTACTGCTTTAGATAAGGATGCCATGCAGATTCTTGAAGAACAAGATCGTTTAAAGAATGAGGCGAAATGCCTCAAATTTCTGTAATTTTTTTCTTCAAGATAATAAAATAATATTTCAGAAATATTCATATTTGTGTTTCTATCTTCTGGTAGATATTCTATGTGTTCCATTTTATTTTTGGTAGCAGATGAGGGTTGCATTAACTTTTACGTTTAAAGTGTAATAGACAAAGGATATATAGATCTGTCAATACACAACAAAAATACATGTTCAACACCCAAAAAAATCACTTTTTTTCTCTTTCAAAAAATCAACTCGGAGATGAAAATAAAATAAAGATGACTTAGAAAATAGAGAAATAAAAATAGAAGGAAGCAGTTTTGATGGTTTTGCTTTACCTTTTGTGGTTTAGAGGGTGCAAAAGTGGTTTTGTTGTTCTGGTGAATACCTTGAATTGCAGCAAAACTCGTACAGCTTTCCTCCGCTTAGCAAAGGTCACCTGCGTGTTGATCTTGTTCTCGATCCTCAACATGAACAAAAGAAAAGAAGAGAGAGAAAAAGTTTACTTTCGGAGAGAAGAGGAAAGAGAAAGTGAAGATGAAAGTCTGAAAGAGAAAAAACTTGAATCAAAAAGAAAAAAAAACATATGAACACAGATAGAAAAAGAAATTGTTCTGTGGATCTGAAAAATAGAAATCAAACGAAAGGAAAAGAAAAACTTGAATAAATTTTTTACAAACAGATCTGAAATAAACGCAAGAAAATCAACCAAAAACATATCTCTTCATATCTTTGTAGATGTATTCAGACCTGTTTGTAGGGGAAGAAGCTGTGAAGAGATGGTGGGCGGAGGTGGTGCGACGGCGCCGGAAACGGCTCAAAACCGTGCGGCTTAGATGGGCTGTAGGTGGCTAACGGTGGCTCGGATGGAGGTGAAACTTGGTGGGGATGTTCACCGGTGAGAGGGGAAGAAAACTGGGTGGGTGGTGTACGACACCTCCACCGGACGGGGGTGCAATGGCCGGCCGAAGTAGGGGCGACGGGAAGGAGAAAAGAGAAGGGGAGAGCACGGGGAGAGAGAGAAAACAAGAAAGAAGCACGGGAGAGAAAAGAGAAACGCACGGGAAGAGAAAAGAAAGAAAGAAGAAGAAATAATTATCTTTACTGTGCATTTCAAATTTTTTATTATTTTTACTGTGTAGGAATCGAATTATTATATTTACTATACATCGTTACTGTGTAGTAACGGAAAATATCAATGATTTATATTATTTTTTATTATATTTACTGTGCATCGTTACTGTGTATTAACGGAAAATATCGACGATTTATATTATTTTTTATTATATTTACTGTGCATTTTAAATTTTTTATTATTATCTTACTATTCATTCGAATTATTATATTATCTTTACTGTGCATTTTACTGTGTATTACTGTGTAGTAATAGTACTAATACTGCTTTTGGTCTAAAAGGAATTATTTTTTTAATATATAGCAGCTGGACCAACATGATCGATGATGACGATGATGATGCGATTCGGCATGGATCCCTAACTTTTTAATTCCTTCGTCTAACTTCTGGAAATCAGCTAGCCCAACTTATAATTAACCACCAAGTACATATATAATTAATGGAAAATTGAGTACGTAATTATTTTTAAAAAATGAATAAATATAAAATTCATATAAAATAAAAATTAATTTTTTAATAAAAATCTTAATTATTTTTTAAAAATAATTACACAATATTTATATATTATATAATTGTACTTAATATTACTCATAATATATGTAAGCACTGTAATACTCATGTGTAGAAAAATATTATTTTATTAATTGGAGACGTGGAGAAATGATAAAACAACTACACCTTTCCCATTTTTCTACAACTTTTTAATAAAATAATATTTTTTTTAAAATTTTATTTTAGTTTTGATTTTGATTTGATGTGTTTGGAAGAGTGTGGTACTGAAATACAAATTTATCGAGATCCGTTGTAATTATCTATCCAAATATTTACTGTGAATCCGAATTTTTTATTATCTTTACTGTGTAGGAATCGAATTATTATATTACTGTGCATCGTTAGTGTGCACAATTATTATCTTACTGTGCATCGTTACTGTGTGTTTACTGTGCATTTTGAATTATTTATTAATATATTTACTGTGAATTTTAAATTTTTTATTATTATTTTACTATTCATTTGAATTATTATATTATCTTTTCTGTGCATTTTACTGTGTAGAGATCCGTTGTAATTATCTATCCAAATATTTACTGTGAATTCGAATTTTTTATTATCTTTACTGTGTAGGAATTGAATTATTATATTATTGTGCATCGTTATTGTGCACAATTATTATCTTACTGTGCATCGTTACTGTGTATTTACTGTGCATTTTGAATTATTTATTAATATATTTACTGAAAAAATTATTTAATATTATTATAAATTTTTTATATTTTTTTAAAATATTTAAAAATATTAAAAAATGATTTAATTGTACTTAATATTACTCATAATATATGTAAGCACTGTAATACTCATGTGTAGAAAAATATTATTTTATTAATTGGAGACGTGGAGAAATGATAAAACAACTACACCTTTCCCATTTTTCTACAACTTTTTAATAAAATAATATTTTTTTTTAAATTTTATTTTAGTTTTGATTTTGATTTGATGTGTTTGGAAGAGTGTGGTACTGAAATACAAATTTATCGAGATCCGTTGTAATTATCTATCCAAATATTTACTGTGAATCCGAATTTTTTATTATCTTTACTGTGTAGGAATCGAATTATTATATTACTGTGCATCGTTACTGTGCACAATTATTATCTTACTGTGCATCGTTACTGTGTATTTACTGTGCATTTTGAATTATTTATTAATATATTTACTGTGAATTTTAAATTTTTTATTATTATTTTACTATTCATTCGAATTATTATATTATCTTTACTATGCATTTTACTGTGTAGAGATCCGTTGTAATTATCTATCCAAATATTTACTGTGAATTCGAATTTTTTATTATCTTTACTGTGTAGAATCGAATTATTATATTACTGTGCATCGTTACTGTGCACATTTTATTTTACTATGCATCGTTACTGTATTTACTGTGCATTTTGAATTATTTATTAATATATTTACTGTGAATTTTAAATTTTTTATTATTATTTTACTATTCATTCGAATTATTATATTATCTTTACTGTGCATTTTACTGTGTAGGAATCGAATTATTATATTACTGTGTATTATTGTTCAGGATGAAATTGGATATTACTGTAAAGAGGAAGGATAAAATTGGAAGAAATGTTGTGCTCACTATTCATCTAAAGATAGGCAGTTTTATATATAGAAGATATGTGTGTACATATATTAATTTTTTACTTAAGAAAAACTTTAAACGACATGTAAAGTCCAACCACATACGTCACTAGTTTTCACCCCCTTCTTTACTTATTTTCGGTGATGAGAGAGTAGATCAAAGAGAGATAGAGTGCATGTTGTCAAGAAGAGAGAGAGAGAGAGAGAATAGGGTGTGAAGAACAGTTGCAAAGTTATGAGGTCGGAGTTTTTCGTTTGGGAGCTTCCTATGGTACTACCATGACTTTACAGTATATATGCCCTATCCTCGGGCCAATTGAAGCCAGTCACATTTTTACCACTTTGCCCTTACCTTGTAATAAACCAATCAGATGCGAAGTTGCAAAGTTATAAGGTTGGAGTGTGGTGGCTGAGTTTAAGAGCGAGGTGAGATGGCTTTTGTTAGGCCAAGAAAATAAAGATAGATTGGTGTGGGCTTACTGAGAGGAAGGAAAGAATGAGACGGAGACAAATCTATGGGGCTCTATGCGAGGTGGTGGAGCTCGAGACGAAGGAAAATGCAACGGATTTGGGTGGCCTACCTCATGGTGGGTCTCAGCTAGGTTGTGTGGCTCGTGGCTGGCATTTGATGGTAAGGAGTGCCCAATCGGTGGTCCGTCCATGAAGGTGGTGTTGGTGATGCTAAGTGGCACTCCAGCATGAAGGAGGTCCAATTGGAGTTGGCCAGTGCTTCTCAAAACTTCTCCTTCAGGTTCGATTGTTGTGGCTAAGTGATAAATTTCTTAATCTTTGTTTGGGTGTTGAGAAAGTGCAAGTGGATAAGAAAATGGTAAAAAAAACCTAACTCCAAATGGCAAATCCAACTCTGCTCCAATACCGATCAATTGAAGCAGAGCTGAAGTTAGTTCCTTCTTGGAGTTAGAATCAGAGTTTATTTTGGGCTCTAACTCTTATCAGAGTTGGAGCTTAGAGTTGAAGAATCCGACTACGTCAAAGTCGAGCCCACCCTTATATACGATGTCATTTTAAGAAACAGTGAAAGAATGATGGTTAAAAGAGTTTTTTTAAAGAAAGTCAGTATTACTGATCACGAGACTTTTTGTGTTAAAAATTATTCGAGAAGAAAAAGAACTTTGATGTGGACTGCCATCCATTATTATTTTCTTTTAAAATTTGCCCAATGAGACTCACAATATCGTGTTTGAATACTAAGAACTATATCCTTCACCAGGACGTTCGTGGTAACTTATGACCTGATCACCCACTTTATTTTTTTTTTACTACAAATAGGAAATATATTATTTGAACTACAAATCTAGAAGGATCATAATTTGAGTGTATACAATTAAGAAATATGATCACATGCCTCAAGTTGCAGTTTATGAATCTGTTTTTTGTGTGTTGATGGTGTCGTTGTAGTCTTGCTCCTTATGATGTTGGGTAGTTTACCTTTACCACAATGGTGGCCTTAGTGCTCATTTTGGTGATAAGATAACAATAATTCTATGTATAGTCATTTTTGCGCTTATACACTCTACTAATATAATTGGCTGCACTATTTTGCATCATTTTTTTCATATAAAATAACTGATATGATAAATCATATTAGTGGAATGCGTAAAGAATATAAAAAAGTAACTATATGTAACAGATCTCATAAGATAATATTCCTCACTAATGGGCCAATGTTGCCCCTTTTGTCTCCTCCCTTGAGATGTATGGTGTAAATGGACTGATGTAAAGCGTATATTGTACCACAATGGTGCATTGTCTTTGCATCTTTATGCTTTTTGTTAGTCAACTTTATAAGTAATTCACTTATATATTTATCAAAAGAAAAAAGAAAAAGAAAAAAAAAATAGATCATTATAGTGATTAAGTGTTTGAAAGAAAATAAATTAGAGGTATAACTAGAGGAGGGATGTGTATAATCACCACTTGTGCCAAAAGTTAAAACTGATGGAAAGAAATAGATTTAATTATTTGTATTATATTCATAATAATCCCCCTCACGTGTGGGTCAAACATGGAATATTTAATTAAATTCGATAGAGTGTAGAATCAAGATTCAAACTCAGAACCTCTACTTTGATACTATATTTAATTACCATTTGTCCTAAAAGTTTAAACTTAAGCTTATGGGTGTCCCAAATAAAAACAATACAATAATTAAATTATTTTTAAAAAAATAAAAAGGGCAATGAAGTAAAGCTTCCCTTTCATATTTCTTGACAAAGTCATGGAGTAGATTGCCAAATTATGTGGTTTGTAGTAGGCTAATAAATTGATTGAAAAGTTACTGTCAAAAGTCATGACTTGTAATAAGAGCATTTCAAGAGACTATTTCGACTCTTTAGTTGGAGACTTCTACTTCTACTAACTTTATGTCTATGTTTTTCTTAGAGTCAGAAATTCCTAATCCTTAAAGACACGTAACAAGATAGCTAGAATCGGAAAGTTCTAATCTTTGGCAGCATCCAAGGGACAAACATGCACGATGATATCCATGTGTGGCCTGAGTACACATTGATGGATGGGAACGGTATGGTGTGATCGTGAAGATCTGAGGTCAAGAAATCCACGAGAACTACGAGGATAGACATTAGAGGTGTGATTTCGCTACGATGTATTGAGCTCAAACGTGATTTAGGAGGCTTGTAACACCTACACACTGATTCGATGTGGTTACTAAAGTGGTAGATCAAGACAAGTTTAACCTAGAAGAAAGGAAAAACAAAAGAGACAAAAACGTGATCAAGACATGTTCAATTGGTATGTCCTTCCTTTGTGGTAACAAAGGGGAGGGTGAGGCGGTGGATTCTAACTCCATGGAAGAGTCATCTTTTTGTATAAAAAAAAAAAGAACAAGAACAAGAGGCCAAGGACATGGATCTAATTACCAAAGATGAAGTCGTGGATCTAATCGTCACGAATGACGCATGTGTGAATGGATTAAAAAGGAGAAGGGGGATGAGAGAAGAAAATAGGAGTGTTAGAGAAAAATGGGAGAAATGATTTTAGAGATATAGGTCAAATATTATATGTGGAGAGGATTTTGTACATATAGAAAGGCCCAATGAAAAATAAGATCCTCTTCTTCGATCATTATTCAAATACCTATGAAAACGACCCTCTAGAATTGTGTCTTAAGGAAAACAGATAGAATTATCTTTGAAATTGACGTATCAAGATCGATATCTCTCACCCATTGACCCTGCTTGACTCTCGAAACTATTTCCTTTTGTCTGTCCTGTCCTCCAAACCCATACTCTATTTTAATCGCATGTTTCCACAAAATGCTAAACCCAATAGTCAATTCCTCGCTTGTATGGCTGATTGTTTTAAGGAGGTTTGTCTCTTAGAGCACCTCCACACTTGTCTTGGATATGAGCACGAAAGGTGTTTAGTTTAGTAGGTTCCTAAAAGTATCTTAAATTCAGGTGAAAGAGATAAGACCTATAAAGTAAACATCAAAATCTTTGTTATTGTCACATAGATATTTTAAACAGCTTGAAATATTTAATAAATATTATAAATCTGCTCTCTTTTAAACAGATAATATGGTCGAAGGTTTCGCCTCCACTTCTCATAGCAGAAAACATCAAAAAAATAAAAAAAATTTGTCTACGTTGATGGGCGCGGGAGCCCGTGCACACTTATGTATATATGTATGTGTACATATATATATATATATAGTATATGTATATGAGTTCTGATACATAAAGTTATTTTTGTATATTCTTTGTGCACTCTACTTATGTGATTGGTCAAAATAATTATTTTATATTAAAAAAATAATATAGCCAATCACATTAGTAGAGTACGCAAAGAGTATACAAAAAGTGATTACATATAAAATTTTTGTGTGTGTGTATATATATATATATATATATATATGTGCCCAAGTTGGTACTTGGGTTTGACCACTGTTGAATAGTTGCAAGCGGGCACACACGAGTCTTTGGCTTTTCACAACAGACAATTCATGTGTACCAAAACATAATCAGCACCGTTGCATGCGAAGATGGAGATATAAACCTTCATCCTGTTCTTTGTGGTCCGTTCCACTAGGAATAGCATGCATCGTTCTTGTGCTCCACATGAAAATATAAACTGAAAACGTGTGCAAGGGTATTATATATAGATTCCCTATAATTTGTATTCGAACTCTAAGATTTATAGAGAGAAAGACACTTAAAATGAATACCATAATAATTAGAGTACTGTTACGAAAAATTTATATGTATTGTTATAAATGTTCTTCAGATCCACTTTATGTATTTATCTCTTCTTGAAAATTATAATTTAGACAATAAAAGGACCTTGATCGACCTTTAAATATTATGGTTTGTAAACGAATAATAAGCTAGGAAGCTCAAGATGTCCAAAGACATGATTCTCTTCAAAATTTGAATATAACTAAAGGAAAATTAGATAGTAAATGTGATCTCATATTGCTTGGGGAAGAGGAGTTGGTGCGGTTTATAATCATTCCAAGGACTCTCAAGTTGTAAACTTCACTAATATATTTGGATGATAGGCGTAAATGTGGCATGGACTTTCTCTAGATAGTTATGAAATCTATCAATGTCGATCAAACTAATAATCTTGTGTGGCATTGAAGGAGGTTATAAATTATAATGCAAAGCTAAGGCCTATATTGTGTGGATGAAATATGAAGATGTTTACGAATATGATTTTTTTTTTTTTTTTAAATATTGGAGATTTGGGGAGGGGGATCGAACCCAATTCCTCTCTTTGGAGGCTAGGTCTCATGCCATCTAAACTACAAGCTTTTGGCATTTTATGAATATGATAAAATCACATTGAGTAGCAACTCCCACGTTGATTTTTTATTAGTTGGAGTTGGATTTATCATGTTTCTAATGATTTTCAATATATAATAACCTTGACTAATCTTTGTTTAAGTATAAGTCCATATATACTTGATTTTGCTCCAACTTTTATATTATTCAATAATATCGGAAAAAGTGACAACAGTTCGACTAGAAAAAATATTAGTGATTTATGCATTATAGCACATAAGTTTTGCACACTCATTTTGAGAAAAATGTGGGACACACAAACTAACTTCTTCATGATGAATCCAATTTTATACAAAATAAAATGAGAGAGACGTGCACACCCTAAAACTGTATCCGGCATTATTAAAAAAAAAAATACAACCTCATGTTACGATAGAAAACATCAGATTAACAGCAAGTTCAATACAAGTTGAAATGAAGAAAAAAAATTGATACTATTCAATTAGCAGACCAAATTAACAGCAGCTTCAAAATTGTGATACATCAGACGGCAGGTCATTTGAGAGGCAGTTGATAAACTACATTCCAGATTTTTTAGTATATGTAGTACATGCTTTCTTAAAACTAATTCATCTTACTGATTAGTTCATTGATTTGATCCTCACGATTCCCAGTTTCTCCCCCTTGCTTGTACAACATTTTGCTTCCTTGCAATCCATCTGGCTTCTTGAGTTTAAGGGGATATAAAAATCTAGTAACCTCCTTGAAATGTGGACCAACATTAGCAATCTCGTGCACAATATCTTCGATGCATATGATGCCAAACTTCCCCAATGCCTGCAGCAAAAGACAGCAGAAAGAGGATTAGAAACTCTAGACCGAAAAGATGTTTAAACTCCAGGATTCAGCAACTCTATCTATACCTGTTCAATGATGTTATTGTCTGTGAGGGGAACCCGCTGCTTGTCTATCTTTGCATAACCCTTCTTGTAAATCAGCTCCTTAATGCTCTTTAGATTTGGGTATCTTCACAAACAAGCAAATCTCATTAGAATAACAAAACACTATAAGGGGCACATCAAGCAAGGGCATCATAAGAATAATCTTCCTCATTTGAATTTCAAAATGCAAGGAAATTCACGTATCAAGGGAAAAAATCAACTTAAAAGAGCCTGATACTCAGATTTCTGTGGCTTGTTAGCATCCCTGATCCAAGAAGGTGGTCACATAGATCTTAAATAAATAAAGTAGAAACCCCCAAGGCAATGTTGATGATCTGATCCAAAATTATAAATATAAATTTGTCGATGCTATCTGGAAAAGGATTAGTTACTTCAGGAAGAGCATTATGAAATAATAGTCTATAGAAAGAACCCAAAAGACAGAAAAACAAGTAAACAAAAGGAACACAAAGCTACTTACTCCTAGTCCTTAATGTAAAGCTAAAAGCTTTATTTGAATTATTGTTCAAGTGCCCTCTAGATATTGTACATTTATCCTAGAGCTTGTTCAGTACATCATATTTATTGTATCAGAATTAGAAAAACAAGGTTGTGTATCCTACCCATATGTGACGTATGGCTCCACTCTTTGCAGCTTTTCCATAATCCCTTCATTTACCTTCACAAATATACCACTGAATGTTGACCTCAAGCTCATGTTGTACAAGACCTTCCTCGTTTTTTGATGGATTTCTCTTTTCCTGGGACACAGAAGGAGATATCAGGAAAAAAAGGGTACACAGACCACAGAAAATCATCACAAAACATCAGAATCCCACCCATGTATGCGAATGACAAAAAGCAGTTTCGATTTTGTTGGCGCTGATGTCGGTCGTTTCCTCTTTACCCTATGTTTCATCTTGATGAGGTCCAATTCCTGCATGAAAACAAAAGATAAGACTTATTCAACAGTTTTCAAATATGAACTGTGTCGAACTTTTGACAGGCAAATAGGCAAGTGAATATATTATTAAATTGCAGAAAATGCAAGAACAGCCATCTTGCGAAACATTGGCCTAGGAAATATTAAGCTTAAAATAAAACTCACATGACTACCTTTCCAATCCTATAAACTGGACACCTGGATGAGCAAACACATTTTAATGAATATTGCACGCTTCTCACTTAGTTATCATAGAAAACTCCATCACACCTACTATCGGGATATTGCACAATAGGCCCGTCTAACATACCAAACTTTGGCAGAAAGTGCAGGAAAAGCACCTATATAGTATTCAGACATGGTACATCTGTAAACACTTCATTATTCCTGGGGTGTGAACTTCACAACTTCAACAATCAGGACACGTTTCCATTTCCTGATACAACATAACTAAATTTTCTTGATCAGTTACAAAACTAAATGGACACGGCCTGAGTCCATTTAACAAAGTTTTATATACTCTTATCCTTCCTAACATTTTACTCATCTAACAACATAGTTTTAGATATAACAGTCCTTCCTGATATTTTAGCCATGGAGCATTTCCAACTAATCACTCACACAGTAGTCTCAATTACTACTTTTCTAAATTTTGTATATACTGCCTAACCCAAAAACTCATGCCTCAAATAAATGAAACAACGGTTTTCACTCCTCCAAAGAACACTAGAAAGAGAACTTCAAATTCCCCTATTCCAACTTTTTCTAAATTGTCAATCTCCTAAACAGATAGTCTACAAATAGAAACAGTCTCAGCGCTCTCAACCACGTGATGGGCACATAATAATGGCCCCCATCAAAATAATGCCCAATGCTAAAATTTCTGCACTCTGGCGCATGGAACAAGAAGTTATAGCAACCAACAAAAAACTTGGAAAAACATTTTACAAATCCCAACTGCTAAAAAGGAAATAAAAAAACATTACATCAGTGTTTCCTCATAACAGTACAATCTTAAACCTCGTGATAAAGTAAAATAAAGCACACGCACGCAAACTGAGATACAGGGTTCGCGTACATTTATAGATAGAAACAGTTACCCTAGCGCGGTACTCTTTGATGAAGTCCTCGGGCATTCTGATGAAGTCATGCTTGGCTTTCTTCCTAATCAAAGAGTTTCTCTCTTCATACTGGGCTTTCCTCTTGAGTGCCCATTCTTCATTGCTCTTTCTTTTCTTCAATATTATCTCCGGTATGTAAGTGAACGGCTTCGGCTCCTCTTCTGCCATCGTCTTTCTTTTCCCGCCCTGTACGCAATTTATTTAAAGCTGTTAAATTCTTCTCTGCTTAGTTTTTCTAAACTTTCTTGATAACCAAACGAAAAACAACCCTAAATTGAAATCCCATATAAGCTGTTCAATGCCCCACTATAACACCCCTTCTCTATGGTCACCGTGCACCTAGCATGCAAAACGCCAGTTAGCAATCTGATACGTTTATTGATATCGAAGCATAATTGAGAACCTTCCAAATGGGGATGAAAGCTCATTGGGTGTCTGACAAAAACAGAGGAAGGACCACTTTCAGCCCATCCCAGATATCCTGCAAAAGCTACCCACGAATGTATTTTCCTTCTAAAGGACCAAAAGCTAAATGGAAAATTGGAATTTCCTTGAAGCCCTTCTTCAAAATATAAAAAAACCGCCACTACCATGAGTTCTTAACTATCGGCATTCAGACCTTCCATAAACGATTAAAAGAATATGGAAACAGCATAAGTCTCGATAACTCTCCAATGATCAAAGCTGTGCCAAAGCACCAAACATAGTTCAATCACCAAACGGAAAACAGAGTGCGAGAAAGACGGAAGATGCTTACCGGCGTGCAGCAAAGCAACGGAAAACAGAGGGCAGACGGCGTGGGTGGCGGCGGGAAAAAAATTTATAGAGAAGAGAAAGTGTGTATCGGGGGTTTGGGGGACGACGCGCAGGAGACAGGGCACACCGAAGAGATAAAAGGGTTTAGGACGTCGTTTAAAACGTCGTCGTTTTTGTCCTTCCAACGTATTGGACTCCTCTTAGTTAGAAATGTTACTTACGATCCCAACCCTATACAGTACTATGTAATTTATCATTTTTTTTATTTTATTTAAATATACATATTTACATATTAATATGTGTATTTAAATAAAATAACAAAATAATAAATACAATGTAAAAGATGATAAGTAAAAATTTTTCTTAAAAAATTTTTTTCTCGAAATCTCGATAATAACATATGAGACAAATATTGGTTTTTTTTAATGGACGGTGCTACTCTGCCACCCAGAGTGCACCGCTCCATTTGACCGCACGGTCATTTTTTTTTCATTTTTTTTCAGATTTTTTTAATATATTTAAACATTTTTAAAAAATACAAAAAAAATATCAATACACTTAAAATCACTTCCTTAATCACTAAGTAAAAAAAAATTTTGTGACTAGCGGTCACTTTGAAGGGGCATGGGGAAGGGACTACTTAGCATTTTCCTTTTTTAATATATGCACGTGTTAGTATTTTTATATTAATTAATTATAGGTATTAAAATCGAGCCTATAACCAGAATTTGGAAAGCACTTTACCGTGCCTACATGGTCACCAAGTTATATTTATGTCCCGTTTGGTTACACAGATGAGATGAGATGAGATGTTTTAAATAGTAATTAATAAAATATTATTATAATATAATTTTGTAATATTAATTTTGTATTGGGATTTAAAAAAATGAAATTATTTATTATATTTTATATAGGAATTTGAAAAAGTTGTAATGATGAGTTGAGATGAGATAAGATGAGTTTTTTGATTTTGTATAAACAAACAAGGCCGGCTGTTTTGTGTTTTGATTCCGAAATCAACTATTTCCCTACAAATCTTTAATCTAAGTTATTTTTTACCCTTTATGAAAATATTTTATATTCACTTTGATTTTAATTCCGATTTGAGCCACTTTTGTTACTAGATTTTTACTTTATTATGTTTTTTTTTTATGCAATAATTGAGATTTTGCCTTTTAAAATAAATTTCTCATAATTTTGGATTTTCATAGTTCATTGAGCCCGGCTTGTTAGTTTCATGACTTAGTTTTGAATTTTATAAATCAAATTTTACTCTCAATATTTTTTTTTCCTCTATTGTGCATCTTTTCTCAATCACCATATCTATTATCTAGTTTTCATTGATTAACAATCGTCAGAATAATTCTAATTTTCTCCGATGGCATCTTCACAACTCATGAATTTTTCAAGGAAATAGCCTAGCCCTTTATTTATATTTTTCATTGAAATTATACAATTATTTGTAACGATTTTTTTTCCACTGAAAAAGTAATTATTTTTGTGACCATGTAAAATTCATTAGAAATACTTATTATAAGCAATGAAATTATCATCGTTTCATAACATATATTTTCTTTCTAATTTGCAATGAATTTATTCATTAAAAGTACAAGAACGAATCGTTGAGATACTTATTAGATACTGTGTATTCTTATTTGCGACCAAATTATGGTCATTGGAAATGTGTATTCTTATTTGCAACAACCATCTTCACTGGAATTATTAAAAATATCATTGAAAAATCTTTTTTAGTGTTGGCCAGTTAGGGCTGGGCAAAAACTCCATAATTTTTGACTCCATTTAATGCTTGCTTTGATTATGACGAAACTCTCTCTCTCTCTCATGAAACCCATACGAGTTCTCCTCCATGCACTACTATGGCGCAGCCCAATGTCACTGCTCCACCACCAACAACTCCCCCTCCATCCAACGACTACTCCCTTGGACCCTAGCCAATCCTAGCTCATCCACCTTCCTCCATGCACAAACCCATCTCTCATGGGTTTCCCTCCCTTTCACGACCTCAATTTGCCAACCACACCAACACCCACAGCCCGCCACCATCAGCTTCACTACATGCCCTTAACTCCTCCTTACCCAGCCCAAGCTTCCCCTAGCTCTCATCTCCATTTTCCAGCTTTAAGACTCACAGCCAACACTTGAAAAACACTACTCCGCCACTTTTGGCGTCACCCATAGTCTTATGCACCTTTGATCTTCCAAAGTTTTCCTTTCCGTTGTTGTAAGTAATTTTTCAAAGAATTTATGATATTTAAATATATTTTTACACTAACTTATTCTGCAGTTTGGTTTGTTGTGATGGGCCTTGGGCCCATGAAATGTTGGGAATAATATTGGCAGTTGTTGTCCATTGTGAGCCTTAGGTCGGATTGGAGGATGGGATTATTTGTGGAGTTGGACTGTGATTGGTTTATCTTTATCTGATGAGTGATGTACATTGACATCTATTATAATGTTGCATGCATTTTTAAGTCTCATGGTTGAAAACTAGGTTTCCATGTAGAGAAAGGATTTTGGGCAAGTGCGTATCATGACCCCAAGCCGAGATGGGGTATTATTTCAGTGGAGCTTATCTGGTTACTTAGAAGCGTAATAAACTGAGTGATATCCCCTAGGTTGTCGTTGGATGACAACGGAATCGGACGAGATGGTAACGTGTCGACTCCATGGCCCCTCTATTGGCGAGGGCTAAAGGATGCTTGGCCACGAACGCACTGGGTGCGAAGCTGGACATCACTCGTTACGAAGTCACACACATGGTTATTATCCGTGGTGTGACTTAGCATGTACACTTTTTTGTGATTTTTGCTGCGACTTTTACTGTATACTTTTTGCATGTACACACACTTAGCGCTTGTCGTCTAGGGTGCGTGACCTGTGTTGTCACCATCCCGGTATCACGATTCTGACCTTTTCTTACGTGGGACTCAGGGGTGCCACAGGTGATATCAGAGTAGTTTGGCTTTAGGTAAAACCACATGTCTCGTAGGTGCAGTACTAGAAAATTTTAAAGCTTTAATTTGACATTTTTTTTATTTTAAATTTTTTTTTTGAGTTAAAAAGTAGAGTTAATGGCTACGCTATGGCAGAAAGATGGTACGACCGAGAATGTCATGTATAGGTATGGATATTTAGTGTAGTAGGCCTGAGCTCTTAGTGATTGAGTTTGCTTTTATAATATCGAGGCTTGAAGGGAATGGCATGGTCTAGGCGATCTCTTTGGGGTGGGAACTTAAGTCACAACAAAGGAGGGGAATAGCTTTAAATCACTTAGGATAATTGAGGTCCTAGATTCCGTAGAATTTATAATATGAGTTTATAGAGTAGGAGGTTGTAAGTTCAATGAACTTCAAGGATAAATTTATGAGAATTTCATCTAAGGTTTGAGGCTCTATAGATTTTATGAAACAAGTTTATGGGATTTAAGGTGGTAGATTCAACAAGCATTTGAGGGATTAATTAAATTAGAAGTTTTAGATCTTGCTGACTTTGATAAGCAATTTGATAACATTTGGGGCTTTAGAATCTACAAGTTTTAAAAGGCAATTGTTTTTAGATCTAAGGTCATCAATCTTGTAGATTTCAAAAAATGATTTTTATATAGTTTAAGGTTTTAGAATTGTAGACTTGAAGGGCTGATTTTTTTTTAGTTTTTAGTTCTGCAGACTTGGGATACTAGCTTGGTCTGTTCTGGAGATTGATTAGTTTGTAACCATTAAAATGGGATTGATCAAAGTTGAGTTATTGATATAGGAATTTTAAATGAGAGTATTTCTTTGAGGATTGAAGGTACTAATCTAGTTCATGTATTTCTTTATGGATTGAAGATATTGATCTACTTTGGAAAATGATTATTATTAGCTCAAGGTTATAGTGGCAGGTTTTAGGGTTTGATCTATATCAAATTTAAGGATAATAGACGGTGCAGATTTGAGAAATGATTCTTGTTGATCTTGAGAATATAACTCCAGATGATGGAAATGGTAGCAAGGGATCACTTGTATGTTTGGAGGAGTATTGGTTTTGGCTAAGGATGCATGAAATCAACACGTAATAGTTGTGAGTGTGTAAGGATTTTGGAGAATATAGGTCCTAGTTTCATTTTTTTTAGCTTGGAAAAAGTGGTCTTGGCAGGTGTTGAAGTAGATTCGTTACGATAGTATTAAATTCAAGAGATCTTAGCCTTAGGTTTTGGTAAGTTGATCAGAGTGTACAGTCGAAGCTGGATACTTAATGAAGTGATTGGGTGGCAGTAATGGTTGTGATCATTTTCAAGAATTAATTGTGACTTAAGGTCACATAGGAATTTAATTTTTGAGACTATACTTTCCTCTGGAGATTGAACATCCAATTGGGAGAATTATGGACATTGTTATTTTTGTAAAGAAATTGTTAGGTCACCAATGTGTAGTATATGATAAAGGGTTGGAAGTTGAAGTTTAGGCATCAACGGTGGATAACATAACCAAATTTACAAAATAATTAAGCATTAAGATCCAGGAGTGTTGTGCAATAGTTTTTGGGTGGATTAGAGATTTGAGTAGCATGACCTGCCTTGAGGTTTAATTGTGATGTGCTATTGAAGGAACTAGTCGTGCTAATACTAGAGCTCATGGGAGTAGAAGCAGGTGGGCGAGTTACCAAGAAAGTTTCAGTAATGTTTTGGTAAATTCAACAGTGGTTGGTATTGAGTTTAGTCACCACCAGATTAAATGATATTTGGAATTAAGGTGATGAGTTTTTAAGTATATGTTGTCGAGTAGAAGTTTATAGGTGCTATTATTGGTTGGCCGGGTTGGGTTCGAGCCTTTGAGGATATGTTCTTTATCTTAAATGGGACGGGTGTATTTTATAAATGATGCTGTTTGTTTTCAATTTGGGATGCTGAGGTTGATTGGTAATGGTTATCTATCAACGATCATGGGTGTATTTTGTGGAATATTGATTTTGATTAAGGCAACAAGAGCCAACTGAGAAATATGTGTGATAATTCATGGTTTTGGGAGATAGAGTATTTTCTACCAAAATGTGGTATGAGTTTTCTTATTAGTAGATGTTGAGTTAACTTGTACTCGATGGTGTTAATTTATGAGAACATAATTTTATGCATTTTGACGAATTATAAGAGTGCGCATCAAGAGCGTTATATTTTGTGATATAGTTGGGGGTTCAAACTTCATGCTGGTGTTGACGAATTAGTGGTGACTTGAAATCTTGAGACTATTCTTGACGTTGGAGATTTATGATTGGTTATACAAGTTGTGTTATTGATGGTTAACTTGAGAAGCGGCTAATAGGTTACCAAAGTGTAGAATACAATGAAGGTTTGGAAGTTATAGCATAGGAGTTTATTGAGGTTAGCATAGTTTATCATATGAAACTATTAATCATTGATATTCATTGAGTGTGGTATTAAGGTTTTTGTGGAATACTAGACGTGATGTGCCACTGGAAGACTAGTGTGAGTATGTTAGAAGTGCCTATAGGAGTAGACTTGATAGAGCATTACTCAGTCCTGTTTGGGAGTTTTTGATGGTATGTTTTTCTCAAGCATGTTCTGAGTTATATATGGTAACTTGCCTTAGCATTAATGTTTGACTTTGGCAATTTCGAGGATGAAATTTCTTTTAAGGAGGGGAGGATGTGACATCCCTCATTTCTATATGTTTTTAGTTAGTATTTTACTAATTATTTTATTGATTCATTTATTTTAAATTGATTATTATTATTATTATCATTATAGTATTTTATCATTTTTACTGTTTGAGTTGTATAATTTATTTTAATATACTTTTTCTTGTTATTAATTACTATCTATTATTTATTGGCTCTTAATTTCAAATTATTTTTATAGTTGAATTTTACTATTTTATTTTAATTAGTTGCTGTGTTTTAAGTTAAACAATTGTTTTAATCATCTCCGTTGGATCAGATTTGAAACCCCAAGATGAAGGGCCTGTATTTAATTTCCTCTCTCTCTCTCTCTCTCTCATATGAAACCCATACATGTTCTCCTCCATGCGCCACTGTGGCGCAGCCCAACACCACTGCTCCACCACCAATGACTCTCCCTCCCTCTGGCGACTACTCCCTTGCACCCCTAGCCACTGCTAGCTCCTCCATCTTCCCTCACGCACAAACCCATCTTTGCACGCTGCCACCAACGGCTCCAAGTTGTCACTATCAGCTCCATTACACTCCCTTAGCTCCTCATTGCCCAGCCCAAGCTTCCCCTAGCTCTCCTCTCCATTTTCCAGCTTTGAGACTCATAGCCAACACTTGAAAAACACTACTCCACCACTGCTCTGCTACTTTTGGCATCACCCATAGTCTTGCACACCTTTGATCTTTCAGAGTTTTCTTTTTTGTCGTTATAAGTAATTTTTCAAAGAATTTATTGAAATTTAAATATATTTTTACACTAACTTGTTTTACAATCTGGTTCGTTGTGATGGGTCTCAGGCTCGTGAAGTTTTGGGAATAATATTGGTAGTTGTTGTCGGTTGTTGGCCTTGAGTCGGATTGGAGGACGAGATTATTTATGGAGTTGGACTGTGATTGGTGTATCTTTATCTTACGAGTGATGTGCCATGACATCTATTATACTGGTGCACGCATTTTCATGTCTCATGGTTGAAAATTGGGTTTTTGTGTTGAGAAAGGATTTTGGGTGCATGCGTATTACAATCCAAAGTCGAAATGGGACAATATCTCAATAGACCTCCTCTGGTCACTTGGGAGCGTAAAAAACTGAGTGACGTCTCCTGAATTGTCGTTGGGCAACAATGAGATCGAACGAAATGGTAACGCTCTCGTGCTGACTCCGTGGACCCTCTGCTGGCGATGGCTAAAAGATGCTTGGTCACGAAAGCACTGAGCACGAAGGTGGGCATCGTTTGTTATGAAGTCACACACACAGTCATTACCGATTGTGTAATAAAGGGAGTTAGGGTATGTAGATGGTCCATAGGGGAGTTCAAGGTGCATGCGAGATAAATGGATACATTGGACAATCTTTTGAGGAAATGGCGAATGTTGATAAATGGATACGTAGGCCATTTTTTGGAAAAATAACGGATTTATGTTTAGGACATTTTCTAGAAAAATGGTGGATAGTATTTAATGAACGTGTTTTGGACCAAATGAGATTTTTGGCGTGTGTTGAAAAAATAGTCATTTTCAAGGAAAATGATGGTTTTGGTCTCATGCATGTTTCATCATGTGCATGCATACATATCGGTTGTTTAAATATGTTTTTATCTCATGGATTGTTTAATTGGTTACTTATTGAGACTCATAATCTCATGTGATATTCCTACCTTACAGTTCCGTTTCATGGAATCGTAAATTTTGATGCAGATGATGACGATGAGCCTGAGGGATCGACTCTACTGGAGGAGTGACTTGTGGTCGTTTTTTTACCATGGGATTTGTTTCCCTTTTTGACTATGTATTTTGGCTTTTACATTATTTTGATTGATAACTGTATAACCTTTTTGAAAGGCTTTTATTTTAGTGGTTCTATATTTAAAATTCTAGTATTTAGTTGACTATCTTTTATTTATCCGTTGCAATTTTTGTTATACAATTTTTACATGTACACATACTTAGCACTTGTCTTAAGGTGCGTGACCCCTGTTGTCATCATCTCAGCGTCACGTATCCCGCATTTTCGTATGTGGGCAAATCAAAAACCAAATCAAGCCTACCAATTTTCAACCCTAACTCAAATAATGAGGCAAAAGACTAAACCGTAAAGAAGGGACCTGACACGAGGGGTGTTGATACTACACAATATAATGTAACTTATTTATCGCAAATCACAATTTGATATACAATTGAGAGAAGGGTATGTCGACTTATCTCAATTTGATATACAATCTTCATGCAATGAGATCCTGAAATATGTAAATAATAGTTAACGGAAATTATTACTATAAAAATATACCTTTTCTTTTCTTTTTTCTTTAACTTAACGAAAAAGGCATGCATGAGAAGATCAAATCCAAATATGTGAAGAAAACCGTAAGCTTCAAGCCCAATACGAGTATGCAACTTGACTGCCATGAAGAATTGTTCGACCTGTTGCTGGTTTGGGCTGAGTTTCATCGTATGTTAACTTCTCCACAAGAGCTCTTTGCCTTTTCTCCTATGTGGGTCTTTGACATTTACGTTCTCTCTCTTTCTTTCTTTTTTCTCCCAAGCCTAGTAGCATGAACGATGACAAAATCAAGATTGAAGAATAGTATAATTAATCATTAAAAGGTTATTCTTTCATCTAAGCTATCTTTAATTAATATAAATCTATTTAGAGAAAATCTATCTAGAAATCTTACTTTTCACATATCAGTATATTGCTGATGTAGAAACTAAGCCCAAAAATTGAGTCGGTCGGTTTGATTTTGGGCCAAACTCGAAATCGATCAATCGACTATTTTGTATAGTCAAAACCGGCATAAACTGATCGATAGAGAGGAAAAACTTTTCACATTAACCATGTTAAAAAATGATTAGTAATTTGATTTTTTTTCAAAATTATAGTAGGTCCGACAATAAGTATTATAGTAACACACTAACTTGTATGTATCAAAATATATATATATATATATATATATAACGTTTCACGTGAAAGATAAGCTATATAGGTTAATGTTGCGTACGTTCAAATTCAGCCTTCAATGGACACGAAATTAATTAATCACTCAGGCCGCGGACACATGAAAGTTTCCTTTTTTTTTCAATGATTATATATATATATATATATACACACAATAATTATGTGATGCTCATGTGAATGCTGAAAATATAATTAATTGCAGATTTAAATTGGAGAGAGAAGACTGATAATGGTGTGGTAGGCATCATAAAAAAGGGATGCTATTTTACGTGATATATATATATATATATAGGCCGAATTTAATTAATTATACCCTAAAGTATGTAGCAAGACAGAGATTTTATGATAAAGATCTGACGACACAACATATTTATACAAATAACAACGTAAGCTAGCTTTGTCCGGTCGGTCAATTCATCTCCACGTAAGTTTTTGAAGTCATGCGTGTTGTCCATTTTCTGCAGCTGGCTGTCGCCTCTGCTGTCCGCTACTACTTTTCTTAATAGTGATGATACTTTAAAAAATCAATTTTTTACATTTTTGTTTGAAAATAAAAACATTTCATAAATTTCATCATGAATTTCTTCATAAATGCGAAATACTTAAGTTATATAGACAAATAAAACTTCTATACAAATAAAAATGCGAAAGAAATTAAAAAGATGCACGGTCGTTTGTCTGCTTGGCTCATCAAATATAGTATAGTTCATAACTCTTTGGGCTTCGATTCAAATTGGGTATCCATAATCCAATACATAATATGATCAATCTTTCATTTTACAATATTCTATATATATAATTCTATATAATAAAATAGTAGATGCATGCAAAAATATATTAGGGTTACAAAATATTTAAAAAGCGCTCTTAGTTCAATTCGGTAGAACGCAGGTCTCCAAAACCCGATGTTGTAGGTTCAAATCCTACAGAGCTAGTTTCTTCATTGCACGGGTTGATACAAACAACGCGTAGTATCCATCGTTTACAGTTAGGACTACTGGGGTATCTAATCCCATTCGCTCCCATAGCTTTCACCGCTCCACCGAAAATTCCCTCTGTCCCTACCGTACCCCAGCTTGGTAGTTCCCACTGCCTGTTCAGGGTTGAGCCCTAGGATTTCACGGCAAACTTAAAAAGACAACTGAAAACGGTATTTACTTGTTCCAGAATTCATTATCGTTTTCTTGAATCGTTGGGTTTAGAGGCTGGCATGACCAACATAGCAATCATTTCTGGGCATGACTAAAACCCTCTCTATTACAGAGTGTCCAATTTGAGTCATAGCTACTGCACTAAAGGCAAACCCTTATCACAACACGCTTAAAGTATTCAACTGGTTCAAAGCATATTCATGGCCCAAATGTCAGGTTTTACTATTACAAATAGTTTCAATTTATGTCTTGACTTTAACTCCTGTCCTCGAAGCTATGAAACACCAGCTCGTACCAATTGGGCTACCACCTTAGAGGTAAAAAAAAGTCTTCTACGTAGGCCTCAATTGGGATCAATGTTATCCTATTTTCTTGTCAAATATAAGTCAAATATAAATAATTTTTAATTTTTAATTTTTTCATCTAATAATCATCTAATTATTATAATTTTTTCAAACTTTCAAATAAAATATAAAAAATAATTCAACTTTTTCAAATTCTAAAACAAAAATTGTATTAACAAATTATATTATAACAATATTTTAATTTTATAATATTTTTATTCAATTTTTTTCTCTCTCATTTTTCAAAACCCAATAATACATATTAAATCAAATCATTTAACTATTATTCACATATTTATCATTTCATCTCAATCTCAAAACGATGTCATATTTCAAATGTATGAAAGAAAATCTCACGGGGGAGCCCTAGTGTTATGAGGGGGGCTTGTTTGGACACTTAGATATTCTGATATATTTTTAAAAATTCTCATAATTTATTTCCCAAGTATCATTTAAATATAAAATATTTTTTTAATTTCAAATTTTTAATTTTTTCATCTAATCATTACATAACCATTATCCAAATACAAAACTCAATACAACTTTCTCAAACTTTCAAATAAAACATAAGAAACAATACAAGTTTTTCAAATTTCCAAACAAAAATTATATTAAAAAATTATATTCAAACAATTTTTTAATTTTATAATATTTTTGTTCAATTTCCTCTCCCTCATTTATCAAAATCCAATAAAACCTCTTAATTAAAATCATTTCACCTTAGCAGCTTTGAAGACTGGCAGGTAAAAAAAGTTATTGATCAGAAAATTGACATGCGCATAACATTGCACAATAAGCGGCCTCCAACAACCTATATAGAAGCATAGCCCTCATTAGCATACCTCAATGCTTATTAGACTTCTATAGTGGGAATGATCCTCCTACTAGTTCTGATCTTTTGTAATTTAGAAGTTGTATTGTGTAATTCTACTCTATATTTTCAGCTTATTTCAATGAAAATTGCTTTAAAAATAAAATAAAATAATCATTTCACCACTATTCATTGAATTATAACATACTCCAAATATTCAAACGCTTTAGAATAAGCAAAGAATTTCTTATTAAGCGTATTTTTTTATCTAAATATTTAATTTATTAAGTGATTTCAAATATAACATGTACGCAATGTGACTGATTAGAATGATAAAGTTAAAAGATGAATTTTAGTATTGTTTAGGAAATAGTAAAAGTGTTTCATCTTATCTCATTTTATTATTATAATTTTTTTAAAATTTTTATATAAATTATAATAAACAATTCAACTTTTTTAATTTCTAAAATAATAATAATTTTTTATTCAATTGTTTATCTAAAACCAATTCATCTAATGTAACTATACAAATCACGTATAAATTAATAATGAATAATGCTAGCTATTCATCTAGGTGGGAACAGGAATATAGAAAATTCTTCTTGCAAGCATACTTTGCGCACTAATTCGCGCACCGATATTAATTTATAAGATATATGTTTAACGAAACGGCGTAAATTGAAGGCAGAAATAATTTTTATGAAATATAAAATTTTTTTCTTCTCTCAAAAATTTTTTTATATAAAAAAATTATCGGTACGTGAATTGGTGTACAAAATCTAAATGTACCTAACAAAGCTCAAGGAATATTGTACTCGTGTTGAGTTGTGAACTTGTGTGCGCATATCAAAGTGGTAGATCCCCGGCCAGCAAGGGACCACAAAGTCGACCGATCGACAGGAAACCATATTGCTTGAAACATGCGCAAAGGACAGACAAATGACATTCATTTTCCCTTTCCAAAGTACGTAAATATATAAATGATCATCTTAATTAATAAGCGGATCTTGGGACAAACATTTATTGTAATAGAGATAATTGAAAGCATATTTGATGAATATACAAGCAAATTCATTAATTAATTTCCACAATAATTTGGAACCGCTCGATCGACAGTATATAGAAATTAATGGCTTTAATTAGCTGCAATATTTATGTATTTTGTCTCCCACAGTATTCATGAACTCATCTGTCATGATTTATAGCTTAGCAGGATTTTTTGACTTCGGGTAGGTGCGGCCGGTTTTATTTATGGAAGGTGCTAGGCTACTAGCTTACCGTTGGGCGTATTGCTAGTGTAAATTTATTATTTTTATATTAATTTTTAAAATATTTTTTTAATATATTTAATTATTAAGAAAAAATTAAAATATATATAATTTTAAAAATAATCACTTTCTTAATTATTAAATAAAAATAAATTAAAAATTAAAATAATTTAGTAATAACTTTGAGAGAAATTTTATATAGAAATTTTACACTATATATACCAGCTCTATATAATTAATACGTGATTTGTTATTAATATTTTTCTGTCTTAATATTTAAATATATTTAAATCGATTGATAAAATGACAAGTTACATATTGATTAATTGAAAATATAAATACGGTGTAAGAATTTTTTATATTATTTTTCGTGAACTAATATGATGAATCTTAAAAAATATATATATAATATTGTATTAAAATATAAAATAAATGATAAAATATACTTAAATTTTTGGTAGTACTATCTCTCACGATAAGAAAAATGAGTAATTATAATAAATTATTTACAATAATAATAATTATTTAAGATGAAAATAAATTTATTTTAATAAAAAAATATTTATTTTTATGAAAAATAACTCAACCCAAATAAATTTTTGCGTAATGCCTCGAATGGCAAATGGCAAATGAAGGGCTCGGAAAGACTTACCACAATGTCTTCTTCCAATGTGTCTGACGAGAATGTAGAATTTGTTAATTAATATTTATAATTATAGAATGTGTGAAATTGTATTTTTTTTTAAATAATTAAATATAAGGTTAATATAAAAAAATTATTTTTAAAAATTTTTATTTTATTGTAAAAAAATATATAATATTTATATAATTTATAACTGTATTTACTGTTACTCTTTCTTAATACACAGGACAGGGCATGCATGCAGCATGAAACAGGTATCTGTGTCTGGGAATGTCTGATACATATGAGATCGGTTGCAGACGGTGAGAGGACATGCTTCTAGGGTTTGAAAAATGGAAAAAGTACTACAGAACGATCGATCGATCGAGAGAGAGAGTGCATATTTTCCGAGGAACGTACCGATCCAGAGATCGATATATCAGTAGTATTTAAACACTTCCATGTTAAGCATTAACTACTTCCTCCGAAACTGATCATTCATCATCTCTCCCGGCCTGTTCATTGTCCTGCCAAGATCATAAGAATATCCCCAGCGTACAATATATATAAATTTGTATATAATATCTCTCTCTTAATATATATATATATATATATATAAATATTATATTACTATAAAAATAAATAAATATTTGTGATGAAGTATTATAATAAAAATAATTATTTATGATAATAACATACTCATTTTAAATAATCATTTCAACAAAAGATATTTGACAATAAATAAATAATTTTTTTGTAGTATATATTAGATGATCCAATTTGTATATCACCCTTAAATTTTGACACTTAATTTCTTTTGTTATTGTAAACAATTGAAATCTTGCCCCGGTCAATATCATGTTCATGTTGTGTTTGGACATGTAGCGAGATGATTTCAGGTATTATGTTAATAGTAATAAAAAATAATGATAAAATATTAAATAATAGTGAAAAGTAAATAAAAATAATAATAAAATAATAATTAATAATAAAGTATTCTCATGACACTCCAATATCCAAACGAAGCCTTAAATGGCCAGTCTTGCGGAAAGCTTTGTAAATTGTCAATAAATTTTTAATAGATCTTTCTAGCTTATATATCAACAAATTAGAATTTGGTCATACTTAAAATTTTATGGTAGCTACATATTTTTCTTTTTCTAATTTATTTCAATAAATTAAAATAGATTTGAATTGTGGACAATATACGTTCTCTAGATAGCTAACTACGTGGTATGTAATTGTTATACTTAAAAAGTTTCTAATATATGATATTAATAATGTACATTATTAAATAAAATGCAAAATTTTAATTTACCTCTTTTTATAATTTCTATATAGATCGTAAGTTCATGGTTCAACTTCTTTTCTTATTTGCAGCATATGAAAAGTTTAGATGCAAAATTATCAGTATTCATGAAATTAGAACGCAAGTTTGAAAAATTTTCTTTCTTTCTTATTTTTTATTGCTTTGTAAAAATAGTATTAATACAAATTTCAATTCAATTATTTATTTCAGACCTAAAAATACACGTACGGCCCCTCCAAATTTATAATCATGACTTCGTTCTTGAATTATTATTATTATTATTATTATTATTATTATTATTATTATTATTATTATTATTACTACTACTACTACACATTTTAAGGGATTATATACATATATATAACGAAAACTGAGAATTTATAATAATTACAACTCATGTTTTCTATGATCTTCAGTATGTACTTTTTAAATAATTCTCATCATTTTATGATGTGGTATTAAATGATTGAAAACTGTTTATTATATTTCACTTATGAATTTATTATTTAATCTCACATCATGGGATGATGAGAAAATAGATAATGAATTAATTTTTTTATTATTTAATAGGTATTCCTTTAAAGCCTTGGTTTTGGGATTTTTGAAACTTAATTCTAGGTTTTTTATTTTTTTTCATGTCATATATTTACGTATTCCTCCACCAAAAAAGAGGGCTATCAATAAATATAGGGGTTACCATCACTAATGTTCTTGAAAAAATCTACATATAAAATAGATTAGTAATGAGGGATTAATTGGACATGATCAATTGGGTACACTTTGTATCACTACAAGAGATATGATTTTTTGAGACAAAAAATTTTGTCTCAAAAAGGCTGTCTCAGAATGTTTTCTGAGACGAAGTCTCTGAAAAGTATTTTTAGGGACGAAATTGGGCGGAACCGGTCGAAACCGTTCGAACGGAAAATTTTTTCTAAGACAAAAAAATGTTGTCTCAGAATCAAGTTCGAACGGAAATTTTTTTGTTCGAACAACATTTTTTTGTTTGAACAACATGAAATGTTAATTCGAACCAATAACCATATCCGTTTGAACAAAAAAGTTCGTAAGTGACTTTAGTTCGAAGAAAAATATTAACTGTTCGAACAAACAATCTATTTACAGAAATCTTCTGTTCGAACAGACTTTTAGAAATGAATTTATTCGAATGATTATTTAATTGTTCGAACGAACGCATGGATTGTATTTCACGGTAAGTTCAAATGGATATATTTTTGTTCGAATGGGAATTTTTTGGTTCGAATGAAGATGTTTTTGTTCGAATGTATGCATAAATAGTAATTTACCATTTGAACGAAATTGATCAAACAAAATGAAATTGATACTAATACAAATTGTAATCTATATACATCAAATTGTAATCTATATACACCAATTGTTTAAATGTTTACAAACATCATAAATATTAAAGACAAATAAAAAAAATCAAATGAATTATGATTGTAGTGGTATAGGGTTTTGGGACATCATTAATTGAAATTGTTCAAATATTTTTTGGTTATTTAATTGTAACCTCTCTTCTAATCTTGCTTCTAAATCTGCTGCTTGATCTAATTGGGTCAGCAACTCTTTTTCCTTCGATCTCAATCGTTCTATCTCAAGTGCAGCTTCCTCTAATTTTTTAGTCTTGTCGTCATTCGATCTGGTTTTACTGAACTTCTGATAGTGTGCATGGCATTGACCTTTGTACCTCCGGAATGCATTCGACATCAATTCCTCAATCGTTAGTCGATCCTCTAGCCGATTAAAATTTAGTTCAAACTCGTCCTTCAAAGAATTATAAACAATTAGTATAATTTCAAACACTCGCATTTAAATAAAAATGTTATACAAAGTAATTTATTACCAGACAATGATTTTTGATATGGTTTTTTACATCTTGGGAAACTTTAGCCTAGGAGGATGTAGCCATCGGTGCATACATGCGAGTAAGTGTACCAACATAAGAAGCAAGCCAAGTTGCCGAATCCCCAGAGCCACCGGTGTGATCATCAGATATATCAACTTTAATTTTACCCATTTTTCTTACTTTTTTTATGCAGACACCCCTCGTAATGCCTCTAACTCGGAGCTGGTTTACAACAGCTATATATACAAAAATTAAAGCATATATTTTAATTAAATTAATATTATTTAAAAGATATACAGTGATAAAATACCTTGTTCTGGTTCTGGTGATGGTGGCCCACCATTGTTGGTAGGTGAAGCACACGGGGATTCGGTAAGTGGTGGGGATGGCTCACGTGTTCTTTTGCGTTTGAAATTATAATAAATTATTATTCACTCAGTAGACATAATATATTTTTATAAGAATTATACCTACACAAATATCTGTTTGAAAATCATTCGGTATCAGTTTTACTGGACCCAAACATTCTTTAAGAGAATATTTGGTCACAACTCTCGAACGGGTCTAAGGTTTAACTGCATGTAAAATAACTACAAAATCCAAGCGTAAAGATTACATATTTTCATGATGGGCTCTTAAAAATAACAAGCATACATCACAAATACATGGGAAGATTACATTACAAGTATACATTATGGGCTCTTAAAGATTTTGAAATATTTAATACTTGAGTACTTAAATATTTTCAAATACTTTAATTACAATTTTTTAATTAAATATCTTATTATTATATTTTAAGTATTAAGCTATTTAATTAGAGTACTTAGATATAATTAATTATAAATTATAATTCTTTAATTAACTATTGTATAAGTATATATTATGTATTAATCATCTTAATACTTGAGTACTTAAATATTTTCAAATATTTAATTATACATTACTCTAATTAAATATCTTATTATTATATTTTAAGTATTAACCTAATTAATTACAGTACAAGTATTTAATTAATTATATTAATACTTGAATACTTAAATATTTTCAAATATTTAATTATATATTTTTAATTAAATATCTTATTATTAAATTTTAAGTATTAAGCTATTTAATTACATTTTTAAATCATCAGTTGCTAATCTATTTAAATACAGGACTTAAATATTTACAATTATACATTATCATAACTATCATCAGAAATATTTAATTGATACTGTTCGAACAAATACTCTATAAGTTCGAACAAAATTCTGGTCGCGTTAGATTATGTTCGAACGGAGA